>JAFBJT010108575.1:103677-118021 GCA_016785325.1 Chascanopsetta lugubris
AAATGAACACTGGACTATGGAGGTCAAATCAAACACGAATCTAGATAGTGAAACTGGTCATTATCTTATTTCCAGACCTGGATCTTGCATCAAAGTAACATCACGGCTCTTATTTAACAGTCGTCACTGAACACGCAGCACCCTTTGAATCACCATACGTGAAACAAATCACTGTGCCCCCTCTGCACCTGTCCCGTCCCGACTGTGGCTCTGGATGCCATCCAAGCGGAGGTGCATACTTTGTCTCAGTGTCCTGGGAGAAGGACGCTCTCCCTCTGGTCCTGATTGGACCAACACAGTCACAGTCCCGCCATACATCAAAGGGGACACCAGCTGGCCCAGTGGCACACTCTGGCCAAATGTGCCAGCTGTTGTATTTGATCACAGGTTCCCCAAACTTGCAGTTTAGTATGTTGTCGGCCTCCCACAGGGACCAGCCCGAGTCATGTGACTAAACGATACGGCTGGTGGTCATCATAAAAGCTCACCAGCAACAAATACACAAAATGACATACTGTAACATCTTGCATATGGCTACAAACTGAATATTGCTTATTTCAGGAGGCGTTCCAAGTGTTTGGGGAATTCCGTTTGGTTGAGTTGCGTGTCCACTCTTGGCCACTGTAGAAACTCTGATGTGGATATAATATGATCTTTATTCATTCAATGCACAAATTCAGTCTTCAAATTCAGTCTTAACACAAAAGATATTTAAAAAAAACGTATTCGTGCTAATACACCACTGACGTACTACTATTTTTGTTTTCTAGCTTGTTTATTTTTTCATTGGTAAACAAGATTAAATATTACTTTGATATTGCTCATGGACAGTTTAACTGATTTTCAGGCACTGAACCAACACCTATGAGGCTGTGAAATTCCTGCCACTTTATTGCATTTTAAAAGACCTTGAATGACGTTTACTGTCAGAATTCATTCACCTTTTGAATTCTAATGATGCAGCAGATTAACTGCAGCGGAATTTCCATGTAAACTGGAATCCACAGTATACATTTACATATATTATGCGTATCGGTTCATGGATTAATTTGTCTGTTTTTGCCCCTGAAAACCGACGTGTGTTTGTTTTCCTCACCTGACAACTGACCTTGTCTTACACAGGTCGTTGTGTGTGTGGAATTAATCACCATGTGCTGGCGTCAGCACATAGATCAAGATTTATGAGCCCTGTCAGAAGTTGGGTACCAGCTCTTCTGTCTTTTTCTTTTTTTTTTAAAGACACAGGGACCTTGTGTCTGTCATTAGAAAGTTTCAGTAATCACATGGATCCTTCTTCTCCAACATTAGAGAAGCCGAACACTGCAATTGGCTGAACGATATAATGTAGAGGTTGGCACCGCGCCGTGGATGAGCATTGACACGATAAACTTGTTCTCAAGTCCTGATTCTGACCCAGATTGGACACATCTCAGTTTTCATCATCAGAATCTCATCATCATTGTATCCGCTTTTCAAAGGAACAGCGGAATATCAATCTAAATAGTCACACATAGGGTTGCTGTGCTGGCAGAAGCAGACGGGACTCCCGGAGGAGTGTGGCAGCTGAGCGTTGATGGGACTCACCGTCACGACGCAGCGAATTTTGGTAGCGTGGCTGCTGAGGACAAGGTGTCTCCCTGTCTCCATTTTCCTCAGCAAGGAGATTTTCTCAGCCAGGGATTACCTCGCCTGTCAGCCACAGCCTATCTGTGACCCCCGCTGGTGACCCTCCCTCTGAAACTGAAATCCTAATCTACACCGAGAACTCTCTAAGGTGACATGAAGAGCAGACAACGGGGTTTTTGACAAGGGGTTCTTTTGAGGGAATTTCTATATATTCGAGACGCTATAATGTGAACCTCTTCCAGAGCTCACTTCATCACACAGTTCTGTTCAGGCTAGTTTTTTTTTTAATAATGACATCCTGCAAGAGGAGGAGGTTGGAGTCCATAACTGTCCCATATTCAAAGCCTTTGTGTTGTGTTGGTCCAGTCTATTATGAGCCGATTAGAATGAAAAGTTCTGACTTCCTCAAGGAGGTGTGTACTTGTCTACGTTCACCAAACTAGTTGTAAATAACATCACATTTTTTTACTTCCTAAAAATGATTTTGTTTTCCATCATATTACGACACCAATTCTACAAACAAGTACCTTTGTCTTATACAAAAACTATCTGATAAGAATAAACATTTGATAAAAAAAAAAATCTACCTTCTTTGCTTCCTTTAAGATGTTTATGATTCTTAGTGTAACACGACACCTGTGCTGATAAAAGAACATTCTTTGTTTCCATGTTGAAAGTGGACACGACTCCAGATCAGTGCCACGTATATCGTCACGTCACCTGAGCCTCAGGTGCTTAATCAATAAAGGAAAAAACAAGGAATGTGTCATATTATATCTCAACACATACATAGTCATATTATAGACTGACACTTTACAAACACTTAGCCACAGCCTGGTCAGTGCAGCCATTCTCTCTCCACCTGCACACACACACACACACACACAGTTGCCTGTCAGCCTCTTACATAAGCCTGAGGGAATGCGGAGTCCAGGGACAGTGTTTGGTGCAAAGCTGATCAGTGTTCACGGGATCTGTTGACTGGCCTATCATATTCTACTTCTCCCCTCACATGGCATTAGCTGCTAATCCCGTTAACTACTGAAGACAAGAGTCCTTGAGTGATGCGCACATTCGCTCTCATACCTTTGTTCCATATTTCAAGACAGAGGGATTTACACTGCGGGTTTGAACGGAAGAGAGAATGTAGGAAAAGATGTTGCCAACGATTGTGAGATAAAGAGGGAATTCTGACAACAACCCGAGGAAAAATCCAAATTGATTTTATTGGGCTTTAAGAAATGTATTTTTAATAGCACCTGCGGTCTCTCTCTATATGTCGATTAACTGTGATATTTGTACTCAATTGTATATTCATACCTTAGATGATGGTATGTTATGACTTGATGCTGGACGAAATCAATTGAAAGTGTAAGGTGCCTGTAGACAAAGGGGGCAAATGAAGAATACAGCTGATAACAGTAAGAAGTCTGAATGGAGAAACCAGCCAATGACATTGATACACAATTCAAGTTCAAGCATTTAAGTTCATGGTCAAAGTTCAGTGAAGCTCAGCTCAGCTATTCTTGTTGTTAGGGTAAGGGTAAGGGTAAGGGTAAGGGTTAGGGTAAGGGTTAACCTTTGTGTTCAGAGAATGAAGTGAACCAAACAAATGTTGCTGTCCAGGTAACGACACAACAAAATCAGTGAGATCACAACCACAATGTTGCCCCTTAAGGCTGAGATGATCATTGTGAGTGTTTCCCCACAACACCCGTCCCAAAAGAACAACATAGTGAACCCAGCGCCGAAATAGGAAAACGTACCGAGCTGAGTGTTGTTTTTGTGTTTTCCGTCCCTAGTGGGAATGTACGTGGTTCATCATCCTGTGCAGCTCTTTCCTGCTGCTTCTCTTCTGGGCCTACTTCTGGTTGGTGGCTCAAAATGATTTCAACGAGTTCAACTGGTGAGTCAGACCCGTCTCTTTGTTGCCGAGCTGTTCAACAGCAACACGGCCGACCGGGGGGATTCAACCGAACCAGGGGAAACCTTCTCTGTCTCCACCCCAGGTCCGTTTACAACCGCTCGGGCGAATGGAAGGACGAGACCGTCCCCATCCTGGCCTCCACCACCGTGGGATTCAGCTACATCACGTTCTTAATGGTGACGCCGTCCAGCCGGTGGTTGAATATCGCTCCCGATGATCCGTTGCGTTTTTATTCATTCCCGCTTGTTCTCCCCCAGATCTTAGCCCTTTTCCACATATCCTTGGGTCAGCAGCTGAATCTCTACTGGGTTCACAAGGTGCCGTGATTTACCTTTCATCTCCGTCAGTGCTGTAAATCCACGTCGGCTCGGGAATAAAAAGTCCCCACCGCGTCATTGTGCGTCTCGTGTCCACAGATCGGAGTGTTGGCCACGCTGCTCACCACCATCTCTGGTGTCGTCTCTGTCGATGACATATGGGGAGACGAGTGGGACATTCTGCTGGTGTCACTGCAGGTGAGTGCAGAGTCAGAATAATGATTGGAAGCGCACTCGTTGTGCTCTTCGATTTCATTGTCGCGCTCGTTTAGTTTCCCGTTTTGTGAATGTATGCTTCGTGTTTTTCGGCATTTCTCATCATTATGCAAATGTCAACCGAATTACTTTGTCCTTCTCTCGTACGTAAACAGTGCGAGTTTGCCATGATTGTGTCCTGTCATCAGTCCACAGCACCATTCCTGCACATTGGTGCCCTGGCGACAGTCACAGCCATCAGCTGGTTGGTCGCTGGATACGTGGTCCGCAGAGAGAGATCCAGTAAGAGCTGACTTTGATTTAACGTCCACAACTCCCGCGGCAGTTTGTCCGATTTCCTGTCATTCCAGTGGAACGTGATAAAGAAAGCGCGTTCTCCTGTGTTTGGTCCACAAACGAATATTAGGGTGGTACGAGACATTTCTCGAGGAGATGAGCAGAATAATGAAGTGACTGTCAAACCCTCCCGATAGATTTCCAGATGATGGTGCTGCTGATCTACTTCATCATCCTGCTGGCCGTTTATTTGGCGCCGCTCACCTTCACCTGCCCCTGCGTCATGGACCGCCACGGCCTCAAAGCTCGGCCAGACATCATCGGTCGACGGGGAGCTCCCATGGTGAGTTGGTTCCCCTGCCAAATGTCACTGTCTGATCCAGTGAACTGTTCTGATGGACGATGCACAGCTCTGAGTGTGTGTGTGTGTGTGTGTGTGTGTGTGTGTGTGTGTGTGTGTGTGTGTGGGAGGGAGGGCGCGGCACATTTGATGATCTGGACTGGTGTTTTGATTTGAGAATTTTCGATGGTCCCGTCATGCAGCGTTGCATGAATGTGTGTGACTGTGTGCGATGTGCGTAACAGTGTGTGTGTGATGTGTGTCACTGTGTGTGTGTGTGTGTGCGTGACATGTTCCACAGCAGAGAGACGGTGCACTGCGTCACTGCATGAGCCTGTTGTGTTGCTGACAGAGTTTGACAGTCGAAAACACGCTGAACTTTCATTTCGCAGCAGGCTGAGCAAATACCATTCCACAAGACTAGCTGTGAACACATGTGGAGGACCATGTACACACACACACACACACACACACACACACACACACACACACAGAACACCGCATCCATATTAATTTTGTAGCTAAAACAAAGAATACTTCTTACGTGTACTCGTGCTGCGACATCGTCATCGCTAGTCCGATTCGGTTCTTTCCGTCATCAACCGAACATCTGCGCCCGACCAAAGTGAACGTAGATGTGCCGGATGAACGATCGGGCCGTGTCCACTTCACGCCGGCCAATCACGTCCCTGCGAATGGTTTTCTGCGACTGACTCTCAGTCCCCCCGTCTGTCCCCCGTCTTTGCTGCAGCTGGCTCCTGAAAACACCATGGTGTCCTTTAACCGAGCGCTGCAGCACGGAGCCAGCTCTCTGGAGGCCGACGTCACCATCAGGTTGGTCCTGGCGCGCTAACAACGTTCCGTCGCTCCCTGCTTCATCCACATTTTACAGTCCGCCCCCCTCCGCTCGGGGGGGCAGTCATTTGTTCGGCGGAAGTGATTGAATTCAAGGAGACAAGATGTCCCATTTCCAAATCCATTTTCCGACCCCTGCTCTCTCCGCCAGTGTGGACGGAGTCCCGTTCCTCATGCGCGACCGCACGTTGAGGCGCACCACCGACGTCAGGAAGGTTTTTCCAGCCCGACAGTTCGACGATGCCGCTTTCTTCAACTGGACGGAGATTCGCACGCTCAACGCAGGCCAGTGGTTCTTACAGGTACCAAGGAATTCATTCACATTTAGTATCATTTCGGACACTTGTGGACAAGTCTTTCATGAACGTTGCAAAATACAATACGAAATACAGAGGAATGATTGCATGTGGTGAGGATTTAAAGGTTTCGATATTTGCCGGGGTGGAATTGAATTGCAGTCAGTGATTTACTTTAAAGTATATTGGGTACGAACGAGAGACTTCCGGTGGTGAAGTAACATGTGTTGATTCAATATCCTTTATCTGACCCTTCCCCTCCGGTCAAGTCAAAGAGGGTAAGGAGCCCTATCGTGAAACAAATGAAAAATCTGATCAACAAATAATCTGAGACGTCTGAGACGTTTTTAACCGCAAACTGGACCTTTAACCGTTTACGCTCTGCAATCCGAAAAAAAAAAAAATTTGCAAATGTTGCCTTTACTTGAAAGATGGTCTCAGAAAAGGAAGGAAAGTATAAGACCTACCTAAATCAGCAATTCCCATGGGTTGCAAAAACATTCTCACGTCCACCTCCAGAGTGACCCCTACTGGACGGTCGAGACGCTGAACGCCAGGGACCGCGGCAGGATAGGGAACCAGACGGTTTGCAGCCTGGTGGACATGCTGCGCTTGGCGGCCAGAGCCAACGGCTCGGCGCTGCTCAACGTCCGCCAACCTCCGCCGGAGCACCCGCGCCACCGCAGCTGGTTCATGGACACGCTGTGGGCCGTGCAGAAAGCTGGCATCTCGCAGAAGAGGGTGAGGACTGTACGTCGCCCCCGCCTGTCACGCTTTGTTGAATCAAAGGTGCTCCCTGTAGAACATGTAAGGCGCGCCTGAGGTCGTGGGTTCGATCCCCAGCCGCTCCCGTTCACCCACATATGTGTGGCTGCTAAATGACGGCAGATGAGGAGAAAGAAAAAGCATATCGTTGTCTGAAGTCCTACAAGAAGCACCTTTTGGACTGTGCCATTCTGCTGAATATGAAGCACACACACACACACACACACACACACACGCACAGGGCTCTGTCTGACCAGGGGTCTCTCTCCACGTCATGTGTGTTCCTGCCAGGTGACGTGGACCCCAGACACCGACAGGGGGAGGGTACGGGGCCTTCAGCAGTCCGCCACCGAGAAGCTGCCGGTGGAGGAGATCCGGCAGAGAGGAATCACCAGCCTCACGCTCCACTACAGCAAGTTCAGCCACAGAGACATACAGTAAGAGCCCGCCTCCAAAGTCCCCTGAGATGATGGAAGGGAGGTTTTTTTTTTTTTTTTTTTTCTTCTGGGCGGGGGGGGGGGGGGAGAAAGATCTGCCATCATTTTTCACGTCTCACTTAAATGACGTTGATGTTTCCTTTTCAGTCAGTGTCATTCTTAGTTTACTATAACTCCTCAGACTTGATTTCAGGAACGAAACCAATGCATTTCATCGTGGCTCCGGTATTTTTTTCCGTTTTTAAATCTCTTTTTATTTTCCGCCAGAGTCGGTCGAATCGATCTTGAGGATAAAATGGGGCTGGAAGATGTTGGTGATTTATTTGGCTAAAACCGCTGGATAGACTTTCAGACATTTGCTCTTAATGCATGAAAGCCTCTCAGTTCATCACCGTTTCATTCCTACTGAGCCACAGACGCGTGTTTCCATGTGGTATTTTGTCAAAGCTGCCAGTTTCACCGTCAAACGGGACAGAGGACGAAGGAAGGACCGATCCTGTCACACATCTGTTCTTCTTCCTCCCCAATTTCATTTAGGAATCCAATCTTTGTCACTGACTTGTTAGATTTGTCTCTGGTGTCACATTATTCACTTCAGAGTGCGTCTGTCACTCTGCCACGAACACTGTTTACCTGTCGGATTCCCTCTGTCGTGGTTTATGAATGAGATGTGACAGTTTATTACCTCGTCTCTAACCCGCTTTCCCTTTGTTTCCTGAATCATAATTCTCTTCTGTAAAAAAACAAAACAAAAAAAACAATCTGTACACGCTAAGAAGAAAAAAGCAGATTGAAATGTCCAGTAAATAGAATCAGCGCATGTAATGACGGTAAAGTACTTGAAGCTGCATTGTTGTGAGAGGAGAGTCAAATGAATGAAACTTTTATTTTAAGCTGTCTCATGTCCCCCCCCCCTCTCTCTCTCTCTCTCTCTCTGTCCCTCTGTCCCCCCCCCCCCCCCATCTCCCCAGGGAGTATCTGAGCCACAACGTGAGTGTGACAGTGTACCCGGTGAACGAGCCCTGGCTCTACTCCCTCCTGTGGTGCAGCGGGGTGCCTTCTGTGTCCTCTGACGCCCCTCAAGTCCTCCGAAAGGTGCCTTACCCCATCTGGCTCATGGTAAACAGCTCCCATCTTTCTCTACCACTCTCTCTCTCTCTCACACACACACACACACATTCGCAGACAAGGTCATATTAGAAGAGAGGACAGCAGGAGAGGGGCGGCCCGGCGAGACTCGAGGGTAAGGACGCAGAGAACTGCGAGGCAGCTGAGCCCGGGAAAGAGTCCGACTCAGGCCGAGTGAAGAGCAGCCGTCCGACAGTCGTCGAGGCGGGTGGTCCGGTGCCGTGAGGGCATCGTGGGACGTGTGTGCTGACGGCGACCTCCAGTGGCGACGACCGGTAACTGCTACTTTCCTCTTCTTGTCGTTGCAGAGCCACTACGCTTACGGCTTCATCTGGATCTCCTCGGACCTCGTCTCTCTCGCCATAGTCATTGGGCTTTTCAGTTTTCAGAAGTAAGTAGAGCTTGACGCACGGATACCGAGCACGTGTGTGAGGCCTAAGCACCGGTGGGAGGAGTCACGTCTTCCTGTTGATGGACGGACCAAGAGGTTGTGCGCGGTTTTCAGGAAGGCGCCCTCTGAATGATCAGAATTGAATATTAGCCGTGATAATGACAATACTTGATGATGATGCTTATTATGACTATGACGTGATATCACTATTACATCAGTCAAATCTGCTCAGCTAGTTCACTTAAAGGGCCAGTTCACCCAAATTTAAAAAGGCGGTGTGATTCTTTTTGAGATATACTACATTGCCCCACGGAAGCTGAATTATTTTTGCGCCTCTCGTTGAATGATGTGTCAGTCGTGTTGCTCGCACTGTTTACAACGTCACCCAGTCGCAACATAATCTATATTATTCATATGACAATATAATATTGACTCAGTCAATGTCTCATTAAAGTTGTTCTACGCGTGGATGATCGAATGTAGTGCTGTTCATTACCCAGCTGAACTAACCCGTAAAGGCGAAACCTTCCAGTCTCTGGAGTCCGGTTGGGCCCGAGCTGACCTTTGACCTTTTGACCTTTTCACTGTCTGCGGCTTCCACACTGACTGTTCACTCTGCTCTTGTCTTTGTTTTTTTGTCTTTGTTTTTTTTCCCCCCTCTTTTCCTGTCCTTTGTGTCCTGAATGTCTCCACATGTCTCCTCTGTGCTCTAACCTCTCACTCTCTTCTCGTCCTGTCTGTGTGCTGTGTGCTCTGCCTGATCTGCATGTAACCTTCCTCCTCTGCTGCCCCCCACCACACACCCCCCCACCCACCACACCCCCCGGCATCTGTCAGCTATCATATGATCAGGTAACTGTGGCCACCTCTGCCCTCCTCTGCCTCTTCTCCTTGCGCTTTTCTCTGCCCGGCACCCACAGACACGGCACCCGCTCCCTCTATCGCTGTCGCACCGCCACAATGTTTAGGATTCTGCGTGCAACCCATACAGTTCAACGGGAGTGGCAACTGGTACAAGGGTGTGTCCGTGTGTGTGTGTGTGTGTGTGTGTGTGTGTGTGTGTGTGTGTGTGTGTGCTGTGACAGGTGGAGGATGAGCGGGATGCAGGCATATAACCCAGAGCAGATCATGCTGAGCGCTGTGGTGCGACGCTCCAGCCGAGACGTCAACATCATGAAGGAGAAACTCATATTCTCAGGTGAGGAGCTGAGCACACGCGTGCACACACACACACGTGCACACACACACGTGCACACACACACGTGCACACACACACGTGCACACACACACACACACACCCGTGTGAGCTCCTCTGATGAAGCAGCTGTTATTATCAAAGCACAGCACTTGTTGTTGTTGATCTTTATAGAGCGATGCAATTGCACAGGATTGAGGTATGTGTGTGAGAGGGATGAGAGAATGCCTGGTTGCAATTTCTTTTTTTTATCACTAGGGGGCGCTTGATTAAAGAATAGGTTGATAGTGAATAGGTGGGTTCCCTGGAGCACCATGAGTGCATGCGGATCGTTGAAATATCAGCATGCAGGGACATTGTTGGACTCGTGTTGTCATTTTCCACATTTCAAATGAGACTTATCTGCATGTACACATTCATAAAATCCCCTGATTGGCTTGCATGCCTGAGTAATTGTATTATTAGGTTGTTGGTGTTTGGTGTTGTGAGCACAAATATCTCAAGAACACCTTGAGGAAAATGTATCTAAAAGATTTCCATCGGAACATAATGAAATGGGTCGATTTCAGGGGTCAAAGGTCAAATTGAATGTGACCTAATGAAAATATTTTGTGCCTTTTGGAGGATTTCTCCTCGGAATGTCAAAGGTCACAGGGACCTCCATATAAAAACATTTTTACATCATCATGGCTGATGATGACATATGGGCCGTTCTCCATCAATATCAAACCAAAAGCTCATTACCAGTTACAGCCTCATTAACTTGCAGTCACGGTCCGTATCTGTTCTGTGGTGTTTGTTTCAGAACTGGACAACGGGCTCAGCAGCACAGAGGAGCTGTCTCTGTATCCTGAGAACGGTTACGCCACATACTCTCACGGAGGCCTCGGTCGCTGAGCACACACTCGGAAAAAGTCCTCAAGATGTGACGACAGCTACGGAATATTGTGTATTTCCTCTATTCTGTCCACTGTGAAAAGTTTTTAAACATCACCTCTTTACTTGGGCAGAGGGTTTTTTTTATTTTTTTTATTGTGACTGTCAGTACAGTCGATCTGTAATCTCCGTATGTTCCACACGACGCTGCCAGTCTGCGCTCCGACGCGCTTCAGGATGAACTCTTCGCACCGCCCTGTCCTTTTCATCCGCGTACGCGATGATGTCGTCACTCACTCGAGATGAACGAGAGCCGATGTGACGTCAGATAGAACGTGATTGATCAGCATATTTGTTTCAATATTATGAACCACAAAGCAACAACTCAGATCGTGACGTAAAGAAAACGTAGTAGAATATCTGTACACGATATTATTGGTGATAAAGGTGTCGATCCGTTTTGTTATCGGGCCAAATATCCATCTGACCACGAGGGAGGTTTCCTGTTCAGTCCATTTGCTCGAGTGACCTTCTCCTTTGAACTCGTATCCGAGCTAATGAAGCCGCACTGTCGTGTTTTTCCATGTCATTGACTTTGCTGTTGTTTTATAACAGAGGAAATGAGCCGTGTAGTGTTCTGTAAAGTACACTGATGTAAATATGACTTTTCATTTGTTTTGCCCTCTGAGAGGAGTTTGAACAGTTCGCATGTATAAACAGAATATTTGATGTTTGCATGTATTATCATGGAGTGTGACAGACTATGGCATTTGTTTATTTTGCAGTTTAATGGGGTGGGAGTGTGTGTGTGTGGGGGGGGGGGGGGGGGGGGGGGGGTTGGTCTTGGGGGGGGGGGGGGGGGGGGGGGGGGGGGGGGGGGGGGAGAGTTGGTCTTGGGGCTGCCAATGTTTTTCTGCTTTTCTCTGCCTCCATCTGTCATGCCATGATTGATTTACTTTGTAGTTATTCTAGTTGATTACATCTTTCACATTGCTGCCTTTTTGTTTAATGAGGTGACAGGTAGAATGTTGTTGATATGATAGAGTAAAAAAAAATGACGAAAACTACGACTGTCCGCTCTCAGTTTGATCTTTTCTCTTGACAAAGTGCATCGGTTGGGTTTTCTTGATTATTTTGCAAAGTCATCTCGCGGGCTTCGAAATACAGTATTTATTTATGATTGAAGGTTTGGGAAAATATATTCAAAATGATCTCTATATTTATTTTTCATTTCAGTCTAAACTTCACACGCTGTACTTTTAAATTGCCAACCATGTTGTGTTGGTTCAGAGCTTATTACTCCAAGAAGACAGACGACTAAGAGCCCTCTGTTGTTAATGATAAATTAAAAGTCATGCTATTAATCCAATTAGTGCAATCCAACAGTATATAAGATTCAAACCACCTGAACCTGAACCCACTGAATTTAAATACATGTAAATCACACTAAGTATCATAAAAGTGATGTTTATGGAACTGTGACAATGCAGTTAGTAATAGAAACCTGAAGAGGAAGTGATCATTATCAGCTGATTTGAATAATCAATCACTCACATCTAACTTGTGGTTAAACAAATGATTCAGAGGTAAGTTCAAAAATGTAATTTACAATGTCGGTTCTGTTGCTGCATTCATTCTTCTCATGGGATGCTCCTCAACTGATGACCTCACATCAAAAGTGTCATTGTGCTAAAACACAAACATTCATCAACAAATTAGCATAAAGAAGCAGCAGTGGCAATGAAGGGCATGAGCATCATGGGTGGTTTTATTCAGCTTCTGTTCCGGACATCTCTTTGTCGCATGAAGTAAAAAAAAAAAAAAACACACAAAAAAACCCAGCATGTGAGTCGACATTAGAAAGAATGGCCGACTCTCACGATGACATCATCTCTGCCGGTGGCGGGGGCCGTCGAGAGGGGCTGGTGGGCGGGTCGCTGTCCTCTGCCGCGTTGTCAGGGCAACCGGAGTCTCTGGAGCCGCTGCCCGCGCCCCCCCTCGCGGCCTCGTCCTCCCGGGGCGTCGCTGTGTGGCGGGCGGCTTTGAAGCAGAGGGAGGCGACAGGTCAGCTGTGGTGGTTCGAACAGATGAGCGGGAAAACCAAAACCTCCCTACAGTTATTGTTCCTCCTCGCGTGCCCCCGTTCTATTCTGAGAAATGTCCTTTGGGGACCCCCCCCCCCCCCCAAACACACACTGTCTCATCCGCTTTAGCCGAAATGTCGCTTGACCCTCTTTCTTCCCTCCCGAATCCAAACATCTCCTTCCCCGCTTCCATCAGGTTGCGGGCAGAATGTTCAGGATGACACGCCCCCCCCCCCCCCCGGTTGAACGCCCCCCCCCCCCCGTTTGACCTTTGACCGTGTTACTCACCGTGCAGTAGCTGCAGGGAGCGGACGGCAGCGAGCAGCCGCTGCCTGTGCTCCGGATCCGTCGCGTTCAGCTTCGTCAGGTGATGCTCCCTCAGCCTCAGCAGGTCGTCCACCGTCCGGCAACCGCTCAGCTGCCGGGGCGAGCGCTGCTCCTGGCGACGGAGGAAACGGGGAGAAATGATAACAGCCCGGACGTGGCAACTGGGGGGGGGGGGGTGTGCTCGCGGTGACCACCGGTACCTCCAGACTGAGGCGCTTCAACACCTCCTGCGCGGCGGATCCGCGTCCGGCTCGGCAGGCGTGCGCCTCCTCCCCCCGCGCGCTCGGACTCTCCGCTCGCAGCACGTCCACGTAGATGAACTTGAAGTTTCCGACCTTCCCGTGCAGCATCCCCGTCCATATTCCCATGGGGGGCTTGTGGATGATGTCAATCACGTCCCCCACCTCAACACAGAGGGAGTCATTGTCACATCATGTTGTTCTGGGACCTGGTTCAAATCGTCCCTCCGTTATTCCATCGTTCATCCTTCCATCGTCAACCCATTCATCGATAATCCATCCATCCCATCCATCCACCCGTTCATGATCCCATCATCCACCCATCCATCCATCCGTCTATCCATTATTCCATCATTCATCCTTCCATCATCAACTCATTCATCAATAATCCGTCCACCCATCCATCCATCACACCATTATTGCATCCTCCATCCATCCATTAGTCCAGCATACATCCTTCCTGCCATTATCCCATCATCCATCCAGCATCCATCATTCATTCATTTATTATCCATCCATCCATCCATTATCCCATCATCCATCCATCATTCCATCACCCTTCCACCCATCCAACATCCAACCATCTATCCATCGATCATTCAGTCATCCATCCATCCCGCCATCATCCCATCATCCATCCATCATTCCATCACCCATCCATCATCCAACCACCTATCCACCAACTATTCAATCATCCATCCATCCATGATTCTGTTTCCTCCTGCATCACAGCGGTGAACCAATCCGACCGAAGGTCAACAACACCGTGAAATCCTGCAGGAGGCCCAATGGGTCATACAGCCGAGCGAAACGCCTGATGTGACACACAACCAATCACAGTCCCTCCCTTTGTAGCGGTGACTGGTCCGACCCGTTTACCTTGAGTTTGAGCGACTCGGTGTCGTACGGACTCGGCACGTGGTCGGTGTGAACCCTGGCGCGGCCGCAGAAGTGTCTGCTGTCCGGCAGCTCGTCCTCCAGCCGCAGACTGCCTCTGTTACTGGAGCAGTTTGACCCACTGGTGACCCCACCTGGGGAACAGCACACAC
>JAFBJT010108575.1:121548-126548 GCA_016785325.1 Chascanopsetta lugubris
GAACATGGCAATGTCAAGAATTGACCAAATTGGCCAAATTAACCTGATGGGTCAGATAAACAACAACAATAAACAACAACAACAACAACAATAAATAATAAATAAACATTTGACTTTTATTCAGGTTTTCTGCCTTCAAAGCCGTTTTTATATATAATTGTGTTTGTAAATGTCTTTTTCTCTCTACAGCACTTTGGACCTGTTCGTCTCCTTCCAAGCGCTTTATGAATAAAGTTGGACGGCACCAGATGAACAGAACTGAAACGTGCGCTCGAATCCTCTGGGGATGCTAATGAGCTGACAGAGCTGAGGCTGACTGGCAGCCTTTGTTTGCGGCTCTCGATCCAGCTGCTCTCGTTTCCAGTCAGAATCACGGAGTCCAATCATCTGACGAGACGGAGGGAGTTGAACCTCTGCGCCCGAGCTGCGTATCGAATATGACTTCACAGCTGAGCACACGCACTTGCTGTCACGGCTCCGTCCCCTGCAGGATGATGAAGAGGCCGTCCGTCTGTCTGCCCGGCCCTCCCCTGACCTTCAGGGGCAGACAGGACCTCGGTGCGGGCAGATGAGCTCTGGGGGGGTTTTAAACCCGTGCGCATCCAGCTGCCTCTCTCTCTCTCTCTCTCTCTCTCTCTCTCTCTCTCTCTCCCGCAGCTGAGACTCACCGCTGCGTTAACATGACGACGAAGGCTCACATCCGTTGACCGCACGTTGTTATCGCGTGTGTTGACGTTGCACTTCATCGACCTCACTTCATCTCATGGAATCTCATCTTATTTTATACTCATTCAATATTATTCCATTTGATTTGATTTGATCGATATGTGCATCTGTTTTGTTTTATTTCATTCTATTTCATTTGATCTATACGTGGATGTGTTTTATCGTATTCTATTTTATACGTATATGTTCGTATATACAATTGATGATTCTATTCTATTTTGAGTGTTTCACCACCCACCAAAACAAAGTGGGTGGATCTTCACCATCCCTGATCTCCATACACCTATACACCCTCATATCATGACCTCATATTCCATTTAAAATGTAGCAAACGTAGAGACCCCCCCCCACCCCCCGCCACCACCACCACCACCACATGTACCTAGTATTAGCAGGTGGATGATTCCTGCAGCAGGTTTACAGCACAGATTTACACCTTCTTGTGTTGTGGTTAAAAATAGACCTGAGTGCATAAACCCACCTCAGAGGCAACAAGTTGCAGCGACAGGCAACAATGCACAGTGTTGATGGGGTGTACAGATGAAAGTGGCTCTGTGTTCTGAGGGCGCGCACCAGGTGCGCACATCTATCCCTACATAATAAAGAGTGACATTCTCAATGTATATGTTTCCACTGTACCTCTTCCACCCCACTTATTCGACCCTAACCCCCGTTTTCCCTGGGGCACCTGCTGATCCCGTGCAAGCGCTGGTTGTGGTACGAGTCGCAGCTAATCTGTGCGAGTCCGTGCTACAGACACGGAACCAAGCAGGGCTTTTGTGTTTGGTATTAAAAGCCAGAATAAAGTGGTATTGTGCAGAATGAGCTCTATTATTCGACGTGAGCTCATTCCCTTCAACAGAGACTGGAGGACGGCAGGAAGTGGGACTTTGAATGGGTTTGATTAGAAAGTGCTCGACTGGTTGTTGAATAATTTCTTCGCCTGTCCTGACATTCTAATTATACAACTGAAATGTTTTGATAATGTCATTTCAGGTATTATCATAAATAACAATTGGACATGTCCTTTACCTGATATCAACTGGAGCAAAACACACGCAGTATTGATGATGGATGGATGGTTGATGGATGGATGGATGGA
The DNA here is from genome assembly GCA_016785325.1 of Chascanopsetta lugubris. Lineage (NCBI taxonomy): Eukaryota > Metazoa > Chordata > Actinopteri > Pleuronectiformes > Bothidae > Chascanopsetta > Chascanopsetta lugubris. The sequence continues at coordinate 123,377 of JAFBJT010108575.1, forward strand.
TTGTTGGTTGGAATGTTGGTTGGTTGGATGAATGCATGAATGGGTGGGTGGATGGTTGGATGGATGGATGGATGGATAAATGAATAGATGGACAGACAGATAGATGGGTGGATGGGAAGGATGGATGGATGAATGGATAAATGTATGTATGGATGGATGGACGGATGGATAGATAGATAGATAGATAGATAGATAGATAGATAGATAGATAGATAGATAGATAGATAGATAGATAGATAGATAGATAGATAGATAGATAGATAGATAGATAGATAGATAGATAGATAGATAGATAGATAGATAGATAGATAGATAGATAGATAGATAGATAGATAGATAGATAGATAGATAGATAGATAGATAGATAGATAGATAGATAGATAGATAGATAGATAGATAGATAGATAGATAGATAGATAGATAGATAGATAGATAGATAGATAGATAGATAGATAGATAGATAGATAGATAGATAGATAGATAGATGGATAGGTGGATAGATGGATGGATGGATGGATGGATGGATGGATGGATGGATGGATGGATGGATGCATAATTCCAGTGATGTTAGAGTGACTTCACCACAGAGGTTCTCACCCTGCGTGTGCTGGATGTTGAGCTGGTTGATCTGCTCTGTGAACTCGTTCTCCTCGATGGTCTCAGTTCGAGGGACAGACAGAGAGAAACGCCTCTTAAAGTTCTTCATCTTGTTCATGATGCTGAGGAACTCGCTCTGAGGAGAAGGACAGAGGGAGAGAGAGAGAGAGAGAGAGAGAGAGAGAGAATCACTTTTAACAACAATACAACAACAACACCAGGTCACTCTGATCAGATGCAAAAATGTTTTCAATGTACAGAACATCATGTGCAGCCTCTGTCATGCAGCCAATGATTGATCTTTAACTGTAGCTTCACCAACAACCGTCATGTGATAATGAGGCAGGAAGTAGCAGGAAGCAGCTGATCAATAAATACATCCTTCGCCTCGGTGCCTCACACGACCACAGCTGTCTGTCCCTGCTCCTTTGTCTCATTTCTTTCATTTCTCTTCCCATTTCCTAGCAGTCGCTGGAGTCATGGGGTTCCCTCCGTTTCTTTAGTGTCTTTAGTGTGTATGTGTGTATGTGTGTGTGTGTGTGTGTGTGTGTTTCTGCTCATTATTCTGAAAGACTCAGAGATGTCAGACTCCCTCCTGTTATTTCCAGGCCTCGATGGCTCATCAGTGAATCACTGTCTAAGAATGTTAGATCACGACACCTGCTGTAGGAGAGACACGCATGGGTTCACGAACTGAATGGGGCTGTGATCAAAAACATCCTGGTTGAATTAAAGGGTAACCATGCAGAGTGATGTAATCTCTGGATTTACTCACTCTGCTTCAGAGCCTGTTGGTCTCATTAAATCAACCAAATCATACACAAACAAACAATTAAATGAATCGCAGATTATTTGATTTAAAAATGGGGGAGGAAAAAACGTTGTTATATCAAGGCCTGTTGTCATCATTCCATGAAATTATTGAAAACATTGTATTTATGTATTATTCATAGAAACAGTTACTTCAAACACCACCTGATCCAGAGACTCAAATGAATGTGAAATAACTTTATAATGAGTGATTATCAAATGTGTGTCAGGAAAATAATTTAACATTCTTCACAAAAAAATAAGTAATATTAATTTGAATAATAATTTGAATCGATACAAACAGTTTCTTGTATGGTCAGAAATACAGAATCTTTAAAAATAAAATTGGACGGATAAGGAATGAGGGTGGTTTTCTTTTATTTTGAAAGGCTAAGAAAGTGAGGTTGAGGCGCTATGAATGGACACAGCTGTGCTTAATTGGGCTCCATCCTTGCATGTAACCATCAAGCATGACATAATCACACATACAGGGAATGCAAGCATTTCAAAATAAAAGCACATTTTGGCTGATTTTTCTATAGTTTCATGTATAAAACAGTGACGCTCACACTCGACTCCCTGGGCCACGGTGAATAACCTTCTCCAGTAGCGACAATGTCAAAGCATCAGGCTCAATGAGGGCGAGTGAAAAAAACTGGCCAGCAAATCATGGAGCTGGAAAATGGATGTGACCCAATGACCTAAGCTGAGCAGAAGGTTATCAGGGCGAGCAGATGGAATAGAGAAGAATAGAGAAAGAGAGAGAAAGAGTGAAAGGTGTCAGAATATAAGAAGTGATGTGATTCATACGTGACCCTGTGATGCTCGGACATAAAAAATGCCCTTAATTTCCCACACGCTCCTTCACATTCACATTGATGCAAAACCTTTCTCCGACTAAAGCAGCTAGTACCTGGCACACGATGAATTGTTTTTGAATTTCAAACTGAGAGAGAGAGAGAGAGAAGGAGAATGTGTCAGGGTTTAAATCATGTGAGGAAGGGTGCGAGATATGCAATGAAAAAGCTCCCGGAGTTATGAGAAAACAAGGGAAGGCTTTCTCCGAAGCAGAGAGGTGTGGGCGGCAGCCATAAATTGAACAATGAGTGGAGGAGAGGAAGCAGAAGAAGTAAGTAATCCAAGGATCAGAGAAGGGAGAAGGCAGGGGGGCGGAATCATAAAAAATAAAAAAATCAAAGTCTTGCTGCAGAAATTGGGAAAGTCAGACGTGTCTCTTCGTCGTCGTCATCATCACAGCGCTGAAGGTAAAGTTACCATCTCCTTCCAGAACTTGATATCTTAGCACAACAACTCACAGCGAGGAAGCAGGAGTTTTCCCATAGATGTTCAAAGTGGGCGGTTCCCTTGCCTAACTCCTCCTACTTCTCCTTTTATCCATAAATGGGCAAAGAAGAGTGGCATAGGTGGAGCCGGAGCGGGGCCCATGGTGCTGTCGCAGCACCCACAGAAGGTCGGGCCAGGTGTCACTCAAGAAGCCACGCCCCTTAATTACGCAAAATTTCAAACCTCGATATAATAAAAATTAGCGGGTTAAAAAAGAATGAAAGTGACTGAGACCAAAGGTATTGTTTGTCCCCCATGTTGAATTCACCTCAAACAGTAGTCATTTTAACATGGGAGTGTATGGGATTGACTGCCTCAAGTGGCCACCCTGTGAACTGCAAGTTTTGTATGTACTTTTGTATTGGCCTCATCCAACAGCCAACTGTTGCCAGTTGCGTTTTTCCAAATGTTCAAACATAGA
>JAFBJT010108575.1:132261-143825 GCA_016785325.1 Chascanopsetta lugubris
CACACACACACACACACACACACACACACACACACACACACACACACACACAGTATACACAAACAGTCTGTGTATGTGTGAGTCAGGAGGGTGAGGGAGTTAGATGGGACTCAGATAATCAACCAAGAGAGCCCAACATCATGTCCTTGAAGAGAATTATTGATGATGTTCATGTCTCTAATGGCGCATGCATGATGATCCATGATGATGCATGATGATGCATTTCAAGTGTAAACACAGCTGACAGTCAGACATATGCATGTCATGATTGGATGTACTGGCTCATTCTAGCCATTTTCTAATTTTCTAATTTTCAAAAACGGGTCACCAGAAAACGATTAAAACATTATGTATGCATTGATCAAAAGACAGGAAGCTATTTTTTACTAAATTGAATGAAATGTTCCAGTCTGACATGGACATGTTCAGTGTGAGTGGTCATATGCTCTAAAACTGACCTCGGGCCTGGGGCCACATCACAATGTGCTCCAGTAGTTCATATGGACTGACAAACAGCTCGGCCCGCGCACACACACACACACACACACACACACACACACACACAAACACACACACACACACACACACACACACAGAAGGAGATGAATGGAGCTACTTCACACAGACCAGAGCAGCTAAGACAGAGTTAAAGTTACAACAGCTGCTGTGAGGATGTTGTAAAGCTGCTAATTCAATCTGAGCTGACACTGAAACTCACAGCACTAAACAAGTCATAATAAAAACGTTTTTATTACGACTTGTTTAGTGCTATGAGTGTTTTTATTAAAAACTGTTATAAATATGCAATTTTCCAATCAAAATGGGTTTGTGACCTTAAAACTCCCCACAGGTGGTTGAGCCTTTGTTCTGTGCCTCGCTCTCATTCGCTCTGACTGACAGAACCAACAGCAACAACCGCTGTCAACTATTGACACCACATAGGGGCCAATTTTAGCCCACAGGACTTAATTATATATAAGCCACTAACACACTCACACTGACACACTCACAGTCTCACAGTCTCTCTCACACACACACACACACACACACACACACACACACAGGTCTGCTCCACCTCTGTCACTCTGTTGTCAGATATACTGATGCAGCTCACAGTGAATAACATCACCTCATGTGACTTGAACCTCCACTGTCTTTGATCTATTCCACCATTTCACAATAAAATGGTTTAGTCACTTTGACTTTTTTATGGAAGCAGCAGGGATATGAACTATAGAGCTATATTTGTTGGTCTCCTTTAGAGAAGAGAGTATCTGTGAGGTCAAACTGCGGATCAACATCCGATACGAATTTCATGCAAATAATGTGAGGAAACCATCGTCATGTGTTTGTCACATGTTAAGGCCTTTTCCAACATAACAACTATACCCATATCAGGGTCAGTGGACATCACAAAGCATCTAATGTTTACATTTTTACACCAAATTCCCAGCCCATGCTGTTGTGGAGCCACAACTGGGTCTTTAGGGAGCGTGGCAGCCATATTGGATTGGGTCAATATGGATATGCGTGGATGAGGAAATAAGGGGAATTTAAGATGTTCACTCAGCTATAACACCTCTAAATCCAGTGTGGAGGTGGGCAGGAAGTGAAGAGTGAGGTGGTACGGGAGGAATATAAACTCAGTAAGAGTCTTTACAGCTGACAGAATCCACAGAGACAGGTTGAAAACACCTTTCACCTATTCATTTCATCAGTGTCAAAACAAACTTACATAAGCTTTACAAAGGCCACGATGGCTCCTCTGAGAGAACCAGTCATCTGTTTATTAGAGAGAATCTCATCTGAGGACAACTTGTGCAGCCACAGGAACCATGAGGGGAATTATCTGATCATATCTGTGTTTGTTCCACATCACAGTCAGATTACATCCACGTGAAGTCCAAACGCAGCCTGAGGACAGACTGTAACTCTAACAATAGTCCTGTTGACTTTATTTACAGCACTGTCTAACCTACTGGAAAAGATGGCGTAGATTATGCTCTGTGTGCATATTCAAATGTTCAACTTTAGAGGTGAATGAAACATGTTTGAAACTACTGTTTTGGTCTCAGTCACATTTGTTACCATGACAAATGTTGTTTTGCCAGCTGCTAACTAATTTGATTCTATGAGGATTTGAATTTGTGGTCTCTTGGGTGATGTTGGGTGATGCCCACCCACAGCTCCACCCGTGCTCCGCCTCTCTGCCCATTTTTGGATGAACCAGGAAGTAGGAGGCTACAACACCTCACTACGACTGACGTGTCGGCTTTAGATATGCTCATCGGCTGCATCTATATCCGGCTTTAAATTGATGTTTGCAAATTGGCCCATGACCTTCGACCTAGACATGACCCCATAATCCATAGTGTGGTTTACAACAGACGAACCATTTTTGGATGGGCCAGAAAGTAGGAGGCGCTAGACAAGGGAACCGCGCACCGTCAGCCTCATAAGCACTCCGCAGAAACCTATGGGTGATGTCACCGACACTATCGTGGTGATGTCATCGTACATGAGGCATGAGGTTGGAGCTATGACATCACATTCTGGACTCGTCTCTGTTGTTGTGCTGAAGCCGTTATAAATAGACCTTTTGTTTCCCCTCATCCTTCTTGGACAGAAGCCTCACCAGACAACAATCCCTCCATTATTCACTCTGTTGCATAGTTTATACATCACTCCCTCCGTCTCTCTGTGACTGACTCGCTTGTCTTTTTCTTCATTCTCCTCGTCCCTTATTGTCCCCAAGGTCTCAGCCAGCTCACATCTGCACAGGCTTTTATTCTGAAGGATTCAAGAGAGGCGTTTATAATGAAGACGTCGCTAACAGCCAAACGGACAGCGGCCTTGACAGCCACAATAAGGCCCTCTATCTGATGTCTACATGTCGACCCTTCCAGCCCCTGTGTGTGTGTGTGTGTGTGTGTGTGTGTGTGTGTGTGTGTGATGTCATGTGATGATGTGATGAGATGATGTCATGTGATGATGTGATGAGATGATGTCATGTGATGATGTGATGAGATGATGTCATGTGATGATGTGATGAGATGATGTCATGTGATGATGTGATGAGATGATGTCATGTGATGATGTGATGAGATGATGTCATGTGATGATGTGATGAGATGATGTCATGTGATGATGTGATGAGATGATGTCATGTGATGATGTGATGAGATGATGTCATGTGATGATGTGATGAGATGATGTCATGTGATGATGTGATGAGATGATGTCATGTGATGATGTGATGAGATGATGTCATGTGATGATGTGATGAGATGATGTCATGTGATGATGTGATGAGATGATGTCATGTGATGATGTGATGAGATGATGTCATGTGATGATGTGATGAGATGATGTCATGTGATGATGTGATGAGATGATGTCATGTGATGATGTGATGAGATGATGTCATGTGATGATGTGATGAGATGATGTCATGTGATGATGTGATGAGATGATGTCATGTGATGATGTGATGAGATGATGTGATGAGATGATGTGATGATGTCATGAGATGATGTCATGAGATGATGTGATGAGATGATATCATGTGATGATGTGATGAGATGATGTCATGTGATGATGTGATGAGATGATGTGATGAGATGATGTGATGATGTCATGAGATGATGTCATGAGATGATGTCATGAGATGATGTCATGAGATGATGTCATGTGATGATGTGATGAGATGATGTCATGTGATGATGTGATGAGATGAGATGATGTGATGATGTCATGTGATGATGTCATGTGATGATGTGATGAGATGATGTCATGTGATGATGTCATGGTCAGCTGACAGGAAGTGTCAGGTGTGCTGTGGTACCTGTGAACTCCAGCGCACACACTCCTCGGCTGTGATGTCCCCTCAGCAGAGACACACACTTCAGGCTCTGAACGTCCCACACGTGGACGGCCGGGTCTCTGCCCACCTGAGGACACAGCCAATCAGAGACCTTCTGACAGGGACCTGCTGCGCTCTGATTGGCTGAGAGTCTACACACTACAAGCTCAAACTGACCCAGACCCAGATTTCACCTCTCTATCATTTTGTGCCGATGGAAGAACTTTTACTAATAAAGTTTCTCTCATGACAAACTTTGAAATTCAAAAACCATAATCATCTAATCGACCACCAGGAAACTGGGAAGACATTCACTGGCCTCTGGAGTCGTTAGGGACAAAAATGTCCACGTCCTAAAAACAGCTACAAAAACTGAACTGATTCATCGTTTTTCTACTTTTTTGCATAAATGTCTGAAGCAACTTCGGCTCCGTTCAAACCAGCAAACGTTCAGTCACCGTGGGATTCACTCTCTAAAGTCTGATCACTTCCTGTCACAGTCGTTTGTTCTGAAAAACATTTAAAGGGTGAAAATCCTCTCGATGACGCAGCGTTTGGTCGTTTTGAACACAGCTGAAGTTGTTTCAGAAATAAATATGAATGTGTTCAGTTTGTTGTGGACGGGGTCCTGTTTGTCCGAATGACCCCAGGGGGCAGTAAATGAGCGTGAGGGCAGAACGGTACCTGAGCCGAGGCCACGAGGTCTTTGAGCGGATGCACGGTGAGACTGAGGATGTCGTCGTCGTGTCCCAGGTAGAACCTCTGACTGTGCTGCGCGCGGTTGTACACGACGGCCACGGCGGCCACGTGGTAAAGCACCTCGCCCGCCTGCGTGTAGAACAGGTTGTTCCGACAGTCGAAGCCCCGGTACCTTCGGCAAACAGGAAACAGGAAGTGACGCGGAGGTCGTGCTTGTGATGGATCAGCGTTTTCTGTCCGTTTGATGTTTTGGATTTTACCCGTGAACAAACTGCAGACGAAGCCCCTCCTCCGGAGCTTTCTGCCGCTTGAGAGAGCCAATCAGCTTCTTCCTCAGCTGGGGGAGGTCCTCCTTGTACACCTGCAGGGGGAGACGGGTGAGTGAGACAGGTGAGTGAGACGGGTGAGTGAGACAGGTGAGTCAGGGATCCTGTGAAGCCGGAGGTGCTCTCCCGGTCGCCCGACCTGGCGTTGGTAGCTGGTCTGCGCTTCCTGTTCGATGTCCGAGTCCAGCTCCGGGACGTCGGACAGGTCCGAGTCCGACTCGCCGCTGTTGGAGTCGGCGTATCCCTCTGAGGACACGCCCACAGACAGAAGGTGGTTGGTTCAGATCTCAGTACTGGATGTTTGGGGTCTGAGGACTGAGGAGGTCTCACCCTGCAGGAGAGGCTCCAGGACGCCGTTCATCACGCCCTCGGGCAGGAACCTCCACTGGAAGACGGCGTGGTCGGCGCCGCCGGTGCTGACCACCCACTGCAGGTCATTGGACCAGCGGACGTTGGTCACGTGGGCGGAGTGACCGATGTACTTCTTAAATTTGGCTCCTGTGTCAGAGGAGATCACAGGTTCAATCCCCGTCCTCCGTCCCACTCGGACCGGATCCAGGCCGGAGGGGAAACGACAGTTCAAGGCTCCAGCAGAAGATTGAAAGAGTTTCAGGACGACGACTCTCGGACTTTCACCTCAGACGGCCGGAGTTAAAGGTGCAGTCTGGAAGATTCTGCTCATTTTCTCTCAAAGATTACAAAACCATGACACACCCACATTTTCAGGAATTTATAATCACCTGAATGTTTTCACCCTGATGAGTTTGTTCACATGAGGAGCGGCTCCTCTCTACGGGGGCGGCCATGTTTTTACAGCAGTAAAAGTGGACGAACTCAACGTCTGTAGAGTCTGAACAACAACTGAAGAAGCTCAGGTTCTGCTCATGTTGAGAAGAGTGAGGTGATGATACAACACTTCACCTCTAGAGGTCAGCACATCTCACACCCTGCACCTTTAAGATCGGGAGGAGGTTCTGATCCAGATCAGCAAACCAGCTCAGGAGTCCTGGAGAAACATCTGAAGGTTCCAGTGAACCTAAGAACCACAGAGTCTGTGGTTCCTCTGCTACACCTTCAGGAACCAGAGGAACCACAGAGTCTGTGGTTCCTCTGCTACACCTTCAGGAACCAGAGGTTCCACCTCAGTCAGACTGACCTTTCTTCAGACAGGGGAACCTGAAGAGTTTGACGAGTCCCAGGTCGTCTCCGCTCACCAGGACGGCGCTGCTGTAGTTTGCGTCCACGGAGTTCACGTTGGTGCTGTTGGAGTATTTGGGCCAGATCCCGTTCACCTCCACGCCGACCACGCCCGTCCACGTCATCCAGGGGATCGCCTTCGCCTCCTCCTTAGAAACCAGCTTCCCTGCTGCGGGACAAAGGTCAAAGGTCAGGAGGTCCGAGGGAGGACAGGCGAGTCTCAAACGCAGCCGTTGAGGTCGGTACCCGGCATCCTGTAGAAGAGCCGCTCGCCCGCTCCGTCGTTGGTCTGCAGGAAGCGACTGTCCACCGACCAGTCCAGGTGCGTGATGAAGGAGGCGCAGCGACACTCGCCCACCTTCTTGTAGCGCTGAGCGACGGCGTAAACGTCCACCAGGCCGTCGTTGGATCCCACCGCCAGGAAGGAACCGTCCGGAGAGAACTTGAGCTCATGGATCACCTCCTTCCTGTCTTTGATGTGGACCACCTCCGTCATGTCCCTGAACACAAACCACACCCACCGTCACCGACAAGTCTCCGCCCACACGGGCCGGTCAGCCGGGAGGAGCTCTACAGGGCTCGGTCCTCGGAAGCCCCGCCCCCTCCTCCAGTCTGACCACGCGTCCGGATAAGGTCCAGGTGGGGAAGGAGCCGTAGCCCTGTATCCGGGGCCACGCCCCCTCGGGATGTCAGTGAAGACTTTTCAGTCCTTTCGTATCATACGTTATGTTTTGACTCGTTGGAATGAACCTGTATGTCTTTGAAGCCCCGCCCCCTCCCTGAAGGCCCAAATTCTCCTGATTGGCTGACCTTTGTAAGCCCCGCCTTTACCTCATGCTGCATGAGCAGGTAGAGGCGTGTCCCTCTGCTTAGTGGGCGTGGTCAGGTTTGACCAGGTCCCGGACCAGATGACCATATATGTGCGTCCGGGGCTCTGTGATGTCATCGTGAGCCGAGGTTGAATAAAGGCTCGTAAAGCAGCGGCACAGCGCCCCCTGGCTGACTCACGAGACTCCTACGTACTCGTAGGTTGGTGGGCGGAGCTAAAGCCTGACTGTTTGTGTGGAGGAGTTCTTCCGCGTGGTTTCGTGTTAGCTAGCGGAACTCGCGTGTGGACAGAGGTCACCTGACTCGCAGCACGGTGAAGGATCCGTCCTTCATCCCCAGAGCCAGCTGCGACCCGTCGTTGTTGAAGGAGACACTTCGCACCGACTCCTCCATGTTGCAGCGAGCGAGCAGCGTGTGGTCGTGGAGACTCCACAGCCTGAGACACACGGGACGGCGGTAAACAAGGGGGGCGCGCCACCTGGTGGCGGATCAGAGGGGTCGGTAGCGGCGGGTGTCACTGACCTGACAGAGCGGGCGTCGCTTCCCGTCACGGCCACGGGTTGTTTGGGATGAAGGTCCAGGGCCCACAGCTCGCCCTCGCTGTGACCCTGCATCAGCAGGACGGGTTTGTCCCGGTCCCGGACCATGACCTCGAAGATCTCGCTGTCCTGGGTCCCGGCCAGGATCCGGTCCGCCTTCCAGCACACACTGCGGATGGAGAGACCTGAAAACCGGAACCAGGTCTGAGCTGTTGGGTCCAGGGAGCGGAGGGAGCAGAGCGCGGAGGCGGCCTGACCTTTGTAACCCTGCTCCGCCTCCCGCAGGTCGATCTTGGTGATGGGTTTGAAGTCCACGTCCCACAGGCGGATGCAGCCGTCACGCCCCCCGGTGGCGAACCCTTCCTCGCAGGAGTGCATGCTGAAGATCCCCGCCTCCACACAGACACGGACCAGATCAGACTGGCGGCCTCTGATCCCGCCCCCAACACAAACAACAACAGCAGCGCCGTCCTCACCCCGTGCGCCGCCTGGACGGTCCGGATCAGCGCCGCCCCCCTCCACACGTACACGTCTCCGTTCAGGGCGCCCGAGTACGTCAGCTCCTCCTTGGCGGCGCAGACGCACAGGATGGTCTGAAGGTCGCCGGCCTTCCCGAAGATCCCGCGCTTCGGGGTCAGAGCGTTTCCACACAGTGTCCAGAACTACACACACACACACACACACACACACACACGCACACACGCACACACGCACACGCACACACGCACACACGTGAATACATAACACACGCACACACACACACACACACGTGAATACATAACACACGCACAGACACACACACACACACACACACGTGAATACATAACACACACACACACACACACACACACACACGATAAACAGGTTGAAGTCGATGCTGAAGTTTCACCTTGATGTGTTTGACGCCACAACTGACGAGTCGACTCGACTGAAACGGATCCCAGGACACGTCGAAGATCTGCAGGAACATGAACATGGAGGATCTTCATCATCTTCATCATCTTCATCATCATCACCATCACCATCACCATCATCATCATCATCACCATCATCATCATCATCATCATCATCTTCATCATCATCATCATCATCACCATCATCTTCATCTTCATCACCATCACCATCATCACCATCACCATCATCACCATCACCATCATCATCTTCATCACCATCATCTTCCTCATCATCATCATCATCATCTTCATCATCATCATCATCATCACCATCATCTTCATCTTCTACATCATCATCATCATCATCATCTTCATCACCACCATCATCATCATCATCATCATCATCATCACCATCATCATCATCATCACCATCATCTTCCTCATCATATGTAAATCATAAAAACGCTCGTCTAATTCCAAACAGATCAGATGTGGTACCCGGTCCGAGTGTCCGGTTGCCGTGGCGACGACTCGTCCTCTCCTCCAGTCCCAAATGCACAACGTGTTCTTGGCGTCCAGACCGATGGACGCCAGCCGCTGTGACAAGACACAAACACTCGCGTTAGCTCCGCCCACCCACAGTGAAACCCACCGCCACCGACAGCTCTTTAACTTCCTGTCATCGTGTTGAGTTTGAATAAACAAAGTCCTGTGTGTCAGCAGGGGGCGCTGTGATTCATTCCGCCTCTGCTCACTATGACATCATAGCGCCCTGGACGTACATATATGGTCATCGTGACCAGGACCCGGTCAAACGTGACCACACCCGCCGAGCGGAGGTACCGTCGTCCACGTGCTTATGCAGCACGATGTGTAGGCGGGGCTTCCAGAGGTCAGCCAATCAGGAGATAGTGAGCTTTAAGGGAGGGGGCGGGGCTTCCAGAGGTCAGCCAATCAGGAGATAGTGAGCTTTAAGGGAGGGGGCGGGGCTTCCAGAGGTCAGCCAATCAGGAGATAGTGAGCTTTGAGGGAGGGGGCGGGGCCTCAAAGACATACAGGCTCATTCCAGCGAGTCAAACAATCACATATGGTAAGAAAACAATGCAAAGCGTGCAGTGACATTGCGAGGGGGCGTGGCCTCACCTGTCCATCGAAGTCGAAGGCGAGACATGCGACGCCGTGCGTGTGGACGTCCCTCAGGATGGACACGGTCTGCATGGCGTACGTGTCCCACACGCAGATGTACGGCTCCTTCCCCACCTGCCCCGTCGCCACCTGGACCTTATCTGGATGCATGGCCAGACTGGAGGAGGGGGCGGGGTTTCAGAACAACCATGTAAACACAGACACACCGTCCAATCGGCTGAGCTCGTCATGGTCACGTGGCTCCTGTGAGCATTATGGGATGTTTGCACCGTCAGTTTGTCCCGAGGCCGTCAGCTCCCCCAACCCCCACTTCCTGTCTCGTGTCACCCGATGTGCCCGCCCATTAGGTGTGATTAGCCCCGCCCCCTGCTGTTTCAGATTCACCTGATGAAGAAATGAACCGTGACCTTTGACCTTTGATTCATCGTCTGTGACATCACTGGTTCTTCTGGTCCGTTTGAGAAATGAGCTGAAGTGGGTCACACACAGACCTGCAGCCATGTGTGTGTGTGTGAGAGAGTGAGTGTGTGTGTGAGAGTGAGTGTGTGTGTGTAAGAGTGTGTGTGTGAGTGTAAGAGTGTCTGTGTGTGTGTGTGTGTGAGTGTAAGAGTGTGTGTGTGTGTGTGTGTGTGTGTTAACAGACTCATCAGCGCAGAAAGATTCAAACTGTTCCTCCTCAGGATGTTTCAGTTCCCATGATGCACCAGAGTCTGTCTCTGACCTCTGACCCCTCAGAGGTCAGACTGACCTTTGACCCCTCAGAGGTCAGAGGTCAGTCTGACCTTTGACCTCTGACCCCTCAGAGGTCAGTCTGACCTTTGACCTCTGACCCCTCAGAGGTCAGTCTGACCTTTGACCTGGAGTCAAACTAACACACATCGAGTCCTGCTGTAGTTGCCACCCTCTACCTGCGGGGGGCAGCACACTGACTCATGTTGACGCCCCTCCTCACCTGATGATGTCATCGTTGTGTCCCAGGTAGAACTTCTGGGTGTGTTCCCGGGTGTTGTAGACCACGCCCACCCCCGCCACGAAGTAGACCACCTCCTTGCCGGCGGTGTAGAACAGGTTGTTGCGACACTGGTGACCTCGGTATCCGTGGATCCACTCCAGCCTCAGCTGACTGCGCGGCGCCGTCTTATCCGTCATCGTCCCTCAGCAGCGCCGCCTCCAGCGCCGCCGCTGGATTCCAAAAGAGAACGTCTCCTGGGTTTGAACCGGGAAGTCCGATCTGTTCAGAGTGGGCGGGGCAACGATGTCGCATCTGCTACGGATGACGGGAGCTGGTCACTGTCGGCTCTTTGACGGAGAAACATCCAGGTGTATTTCCCATGATGCCGCGGGGCAGCTGGTCACGCTAACACACGCGGGGCTTCCACTCGAAAACATCCTCAATTCTTTTGGTTTTCACTTCAAAAAACTTTTTTTTTCCATAAGTCTCGAAACGATTTATGAAACTTGTTTGTGCTACAAGACTCCGACCTCACTCTGACCTCTGACCTCACTCTGACCTCTGACCTCACTCTGACCTCTCACTGACCTCTGACCTCACTCCGACCTCACTCTGACCTCACTCTGACCTCTGACCTCACTCTGACCTCACTCTGACCTCTGACCTCACACTGACCTCTGACCTCACTCTGACCTCACACTGACCTCTGACCTCACTCTGACCTCACTCTGACCTCTCACTGACCTCACACTGACCTCTGACCTCACTCTGACCTCAGACCTCACTCTGACCTCACCCTGACCTCTGACCTCACACTGACCTCTGACCTCACTCTGACCTCACACTGATCTCTGACCTCACTCTGACCTCTGACCTCACTCTGACCTCACTCTGACCTCTGACCTCACTCTGACCTCTGACCTCACTCTGACCTCTGACCTCACTCTGACCTCACACTGACCTCAGACCTCACTCTGACCTCACTCTGACCTCTGACCTCACTCTGAACTAGGACCTTTAAAAACAAAGGAATCTCGCCCAGTTCTCCGTCTGAGCGAAACAAACTGAATCCAGATGAAAATAGAAAAATGTACGAAACTCGAGATGAATCATGACTCATCC
>JAFBJT010108576.1:8615-26115 GCA_016785325.1 Chascanopsetta lugubris
TTTCCAGTTAACCTCAACCCCAATCAGCATGTGTTTGGAATGTGAGAGATCAGAGCTCCTGTCGAAAAATCCCCATTCAAACGTGAGCAGAACATGCAAACACAGGCAAGGCTGGGATCGGAACCAACAACCTTCATGCTGTGATTGCTGACCACGGCACCTACAAATTGTTTATGGTTTTTTCTTTATTTTTTTACATCATCATTTTTCGATATTGTAGCTTGCCTGTGAATATGTCCAAACTAGTAAACAAAACGAAAAGCAAATGTTTAATCGTTTAGATTTTCAAAGAAGCCTCCTTTTGCTTTGATTACACCTTAGGCGCTCTCTTGAGATGCTGTTTAAAGGCGCTCTATAAGAAACCTGTTGAATTCATCCTTGCAAACAGAAAGTGCCACCCATGACAAAAAAGCGAAAACATGCTGACATCAGCTGATCAGTCACAGTTCCGTACAACTCTCTCCCGGACTCATTCCCACCTCTGAGCTCTTTCTCATGCTAAACAAATGCTCCAGCTTCTTACTTGCCCTGCAAGTGACAGCCGCTCGGCCTAAAGGTGAGCAAACAACATGCCAGTGTATACAGTGTCAACATCCTGTTGCCGCCTTATCACGGCCTGCATCTGGCTCAGCGCTGACACTGAGCAGATCCATGACACTGCGCACACGCCGTGAGAGAGACGAACACCAGTGGAGGAGAATTTCAAGCAACCAAAGCCCAATTAACAGGCAATCTGACCCCCTCTTTAGAGTCTGGTGCATTTTTGCTAAAAGGCACAAGGGAGCACCTGATCCTCAACCCCTCTAGGTCTTCGACCCACCCGTTAACATCTGATAGGTGTCACTCTTGCGCAGTGACAGATGATATAGGGTTTTTTTTATACTATCAGAAAGTGATACACGTCTCCATACCGTGGGTAAATGCACTATACTTTACCATATTCATAATAGAGTTGCCTGGTAATGAGAATATGTAACTTCCCACAAGAGTGGAGTTCAGCTACAGGCCCTGCCCCGACATTATAGCAGAGAGGGAAAGGAAAGTTCTGTCCTTTAAACGTGTATTCCCCCAGACCTGACTGTAAACCTACACCAGCCAGTGTTGTGAGCCATATGGGGACAAAGAGCACGAAAGTGGTGGCCTCTGCCCCCAGAGTCCCTGAGTCTTATAGCCCACACTAAACACATGGAATGTAATTTGCAATTTATCTCCCGGGTTTCCTCCCCCAGAATTCCCCATTTGCCTCCTTGTCTCATCGTTCCTCAGATTTTCCTCCCGCCTCATTCTCACCATTTAATTGAGCAGGTTAATCCGACATAATTATATCATGCTCCCACTCGATGTTCCTGCTGCTTTGTGGTTTGCTGCGCTCGCTGCACGGCTCCGTCCGCGCGGTCCTCTGAAGGCGTCCTTTGAAACGGAGCCGGACCGGGGCGGGTGAGTGGGACGCCGTGTTCGGTCCTTGATGTGAATGTGAGATAACAGAAATGGACATGCTTTTGTGAAGCACTGTGCAGAGAGCAAAGCATCAGTATGCCCCATAATAGTCTCATTACGCTTATCTCCCCGACTTATTACTCCACTCGCTCAGTGGGCTTTGTGTGGAATCCCCCAAGACCCCGAGTCGGAGAAGAAATGCAGTGTCGACTTGTACACAGGAAAATAAAACCAGGCCAGAAAATAACCACATACCAGCTCCACGTCCCATCCCCATGAATATTAACACGGCCGCACCCAGACGGATGAACTTTAACATGGCGCGCACGCAGGACATTGGTTGAATATGAAACACAGCACGCTCTCATGGCGAGTCCTCGCTGCGCGGCAACGACAGAGACAGGCCGTTGCCATGGCGTCGGGAGTTGCTATGAAGCCAGTATGTTGGTAGTGCAGACAGTGAGGTCTGTTTAAACTCCAGCCAGGACTCTTGCTGGGCTCAGATGACCTTTCACAGGCGTAGAACATGATCCACCCAGTGTTGTCCACTAAAGCAGAAGTTTACCACAGAGAGACAACACACGGATCATAACGTAGATTTACACTATTCCCATATTTTCCACTTCTATTCATTTGTTTGTCAGTATGAAGGGAGAGAAGATGCACTGTTGAATATTTCAGTTTTTCCTTCACAATATCACTTTGCTTTGAGTTCTCTCAGTTATAAACTAATAACTTGTTTAGCAAATGTTGGGATTAAAGTTGATGGAATTGTGATACAGGATCACACATGTTGGATTTATATACAGTATCTCACATAGAACAGCTGGTCCTTTGATATGTGAAACCTCTATAGAGTAGCAGTGAGTAGAGTTCACAAAGGCTCGACAGTCCTCTTCTGAAAATCAACATTAAATTCTATACTGTGTGGATTGTTGGATCTTGGATCTGCACCAAATCTGACTCATTCGTGAATATCAGTGATATCTGTTTTGTTTTTTTAGGATTTAAGCATCATCCACTGAGTAAAACCTTTAAAACACCAAAGTTCAAGGAGTCATATTGTAGTTTTCAATGGGTGTTCTCTGTAAGTAGGAGGTGCTTCTATTTTGTCCACATTTTCTTATAAAGACACGAAGTAAAGTGTGTGTGTATTTGTGTGTGTGTGTTTGTCTGTGCATGCGTGTGTGTGTGTATAAAAATGTGTGAGTCTATGTTGTTCACAATAGTTCCTCTAAGTGAGGGGGCTACATGTCAGCATCCACGTGTGTCCACATGTTATTTGAATTTTTGGTGAGTTAGCGTGTGTGTGTGTGTGTGGGGGGGGGGGCAGGAAGGAAATGCAGCTGGGGTCTAGGGACCCACTTGAGGTCTTGCTGTTACTCAGGTCTAGGGTTCACGCTGCAGAGCAGGAATGTGTAGCCTGAGGTGGAGGGCGTGGCGCCACACACTCTCCCACTGTCCGGTGGCACCTGTTTTTAAGCTTAGATATGATATGATGGGAGACAGTGGGGCACAGTCATGATGCTGTGGAGAAACAGCTGTCACACAAACTCATGTTGTAAATTCTATAAATGTTAATTTGCTTCCTTGTTGAAGTTGTTGTGTAATATTTTGGATTTATGATTATTTGTCATTTGGCCTTGAATTAGTTGAGAAGATCAACACTAGACTCTTGGCTGTATATGATGGATCTAGGTTAGTTTAGTTTTACTTTAGAGAACAACATCCCATCACTGTCAGCATCTCTGAAGCTCAGCAGTGTGATCATATACCTTGCTTTTATAATCTATACATAATCAAAATCATAAAATCTTATACATCAGTGGTTCTCACCCAGTCTGGTTTTGGGACCCACCATTACCCCTTGATGACGAAGCTTGACCCATGCATTAGCATAGGTAAACAGACTTTGCTGGTTTTCTTCTATCTGTGAAATTATGGGTGTCTATTAAATTTATAGTGCATCATCGCCTCCTACTGTTGACTTTAATGTCAATAGACGGCATAAAATATCCCTTCAAAATAAAAGCATGAGATATTGTTTTCGTAACTCTTTTTTTCCCGAAAAGACCCACGACCCACTGAAAATAGGTCCGTGAGCCACTTTTGAATCGCGACCCACCAGTTGAGAATCACTGTTTTGTATTGTGTTAGGGAACCTAGAGTTCAAAGAAGGTTAACCTTTTAAGGACAGCCCAAAAAAATCTCCTTGCATCAGTTCCCCCAGCAAAAAGTGAACAGAAATACACTGTGTATGTAACAGGATTCTTTTAAAGTCACATTATTTGTTCAGAAAGATTAACCTCACAAAGAGGTGATGGTTAAAGGTAAAACGCTAAAGTTAGGCTACAACATCTCTGTCACAGGGGTATTAACATGCTGTCGCATAATTTCAGAATATATATACAATACGTGCTTCCCCCCAAATGTTAAACTATTCCTTAAATGTTTTAGTTATTTTGGTTTGAATCAAAAAGTACCAACCCACAACATTAGATCATTTAAAAAAATGTAGGACATTATTTGTATTATAACTTGATAGAAATGCACTTAGTGTTTCTTTTCCTTGCAGCTCAGTTTTCTGCACCGCAAACAAAATACAAATCATTTTCACAAATAACATGACAAACAAAAATCTCCTTCAAGTGAAAAGTTGCTCTAACAGTTTGTGAATGAGTTAATGAATCACCAAGGGCTGAGTTCAACTGAAATAGTGGATGTTCAGTGGACTGCTCCCTGAAATGTGTAATCTGTAAAAAGGGAGTTTCTTTATGCAGCATTCCTTCCTTTGCCCATAGAGACACTTTTGTTGAAATGAACAATTCGAAGGCAGAGGAGTTGCAGGTAAAGAAAGAAATGTTTGAGGGGAGGCCGAGTTTGATCTGGCTCTCTGCCCAGAGGGCTGATAACCTTGGGCTGAAAAGGCTGAAAGACATGGAGAAGCAATAACCGCTGTGAGAAATCGGCTTAAACCCAACATTTGTTATTCAGCCATGTGACTTTGTCAGGTAGAACGTGCAAAGGAGTCATGGAAGGAGGGGCCATCTCTGTGGGGAGTGACCTTTAACCAGTCATAACAGGACACTCACTGAGTTTCTCTTCCCCAGTCTACACTAGTTACAAGGATCGGCTGCTGCTGCAGCTCAGAAAGGTCACAGGAGCTTTTCACCTTTGTCCAGGCTTTTCCCTCCTCCCACGGGACATGTTAAGTCAGAACTTGATACCAAACAAGCTTGTGAAGACCACACCGACACTAATGTGCACTGTTCACCAAAGGGACATTTGTCTGTCTCTGGGATACTGTTTCAAAGAGGGTTTCATTATATTACCTCCTATGGGCAAACAGCAAAAACAATTTAAAGTGTTATAATTGTTATAATTGTTTTAATTCTGCCTCTTTTATTATATGTTGTTATTCCAATAGAAATGTTCCAGTTTTGGATAATATTTGATTCGTGCGTCCATCTATCGACCTGACAGTGGTTTTGAGAAAACCAACAAAATCCTCAGAGCCTATATATATATTGATATTAACCAGTGGAGCATAAATCTAACATCTGATATTGTGCTTTTACTTTGAAAGGAAAATTGAAGAATATGAAGTGATACTATGTTGACTTGACTAAGATAATTTCCTTGTTAAAAATGTAATTTCATCGGAATGATCCAGTGATTTTATGCTGGCCTCAGACCTTTTTTATCCAAGGAAAATAAAAGAAGTGATGTCCATCAAATGACTGGTCCCCTGTTCATTCACATTTTACTATCAAATGTGTTATGTACCCAAATTACACCAAGGTGAACATTGTGTGAATCCAATAAGATGAATGGTTTGCATAATTTCCCTCTCATTACGAAATAGAGACCATAATAATTCAAAGTTAAATCTCATTATTGATGGGAAATATTGTCTTGCAAATGTCTGGAAACTGTCTTGACAAACTGGACAATTACATCTGCATCTGCTTGATCTAATTGTGCGCGGCCTCACTGTTCCTCACCGTGGATCAAAGGTGAATATGTGAGGCAGTAAATCTGATGCACGATGCTGTGACCAGGTCTAATGTAATCTCACCGACAGACCGTTGAATAATGACACTATCTGGAGGCGAGCAGCAGTAAATCTGGGCAACAAACACAAACACCGGCTCACTCCCACACTGCTCATCTTCCCTCCTGTGGCACAAGCCAGTTGCTGTGATTTACAATGCTCCTTCTAAAGCCTGTTTCCTGTCTGCACAGCGCACAAGCTGTCTGGCCGGTTGACCCCTGTGAGCTCTACTGGTCATCACGGAGACCTCTTGTAAACATAAGTGTTTTTTTTTACTCTTTTGATCAGCTGCTCTCAGTTGACCTCCAGTAACCACATGGTGCCACTTTGTTTATGACTGGGCATCGGTGGCCGGCAAGTCAATGTTGGAACATAAAAGGATTTTTTTATTATTGGGTACATACAGTGTGTGTTGCTTTTTGGAGGATAAACATGGTGGTCGTCGACTGTTTATTGTGAATGAGACTGACACATGGTTCAGATTTGACTAGGTGGTAAAAATGCTGCCGTGTGCGTGCTGGCATGTGTGTGCACTTTGGTGATATGTCTTTCATTGTGAAATACATAGACTGTACTTCAAGATAGCTGACGTGTCTCCACCACAGCCCGCTATCCGTAACTGAAGCCAAAAATATGAATGTCAATGTGTCTTTTTTTTTGGTTTGTATTTGGAGCCAGTAGTGATTGGGGCACACATTCTCGGTAGCTAGGTCACAAGAGGTGACGTGATTGGAAGCTAATGATTCTTGACTGTTCATCACTTCACTGCCAAGTTACTTCAATTTTTGGAATGTTCCATAATGCTCATTTAAAACGATGCCCCAATAACATAGTACGTATATGTGTATTTCTTGTGTGCGCTCTCAAGTGTGAGGGATTTGTGCTGCAGTGTGTGAAAACGCGCTGAGGCCACGCCTCCCTGCCATGTGTGTGTTCAGCCTCCTCTCAATCCTGTGTATGAATCCACTCCATCCCTCTCCACTGTGTGTGAATACAGAGCCAGGCCCTTTGTTTCCCACAAAAGGGGAGGAGGAAGGGGGGGGGGGCGGTTGCCCTCTACAGACCTGCACATTTTCCACTCAATTGAATGGCCCTCTCAGATCATTAAGTGTCCATTCATTAGCCAGGGACACTGGAAGGGGATTCGGCCGCAAACCAAACACTGAGAGGCCTGCCTGGGGGTGGGGGTGGGGAGGGGGGGGCACTGTCCCTGTCGCTGTCACACTGTGGGTGGCAGGAGTGTTGGAGTGTAGCACCTGAGATGTTGTGATGCAAAGTTCTTCAGTAGCTGCATATTCTATGTGAACAGGTCCAATCAATGCTCTTAACTCAGTAACATTCATATATAGTTAACAAGGTAGACACTCACTCAAGCAATTAAAGCTCCTCTAAACATGGTAAATACTTCCTGTGGTATAAACATCACAGAAAAAAATGTGATATTTGATTTTGTACATTCGAAAGCACGGCATCTAAAATGGGAAACCTAAACTCTTTGAAATGGCATGTAAAACTCGATATGTTATCTTGCATAAAAATGGGGTCATAATTTGCCACTGGAGCTTGGGCTTACAAAATAGTGATCTAAGATGGAGTCACAGTTCTGAGATTCTATTGATACACTCATGTAACCAATAGTAGGTCAGTCTGCGCTGTCAGTAATAAAGTTTCACCCTGTTTTTATATTTCTACTTTAGTCTAAATAAAGACCATAATGAGAGAAAGCACCTTTCTAGATAACCATTTGTGAGTTAAAAGTTTCAGTTTGGCCTATATCCCATTTTTAACATGGAGGTGGCAGCATTCATCTTGTATTTTGTTGTCAGTCACCATGGCGATCAAGGTGCATCAGTTTCACCTATGGAGATCTCTTTGTTTGTCCAACTTAGTAAAGAATTATTGATTAAAAAGATCTATATGTTGAATAAGTAAACGTGGAAAATGCTCCTGGGGCTGTATTCTTCCTCTTCTTCTTCTTCTTCCTCCTCTTGTCGTTGTTCGTGTGGTGCTTTTATCTTGTTTAATGACCCTTAATCTTTTGCGTCTTGCCAACTTTTTATGAAGATTTCATACTCTTTACTCAAATGTTAAACTAGTGCTAAAGCAGAATCAACGTAGGAACGTATTTCTTCGATTAAAATCATAATTTCTTTTCCCTCTTGCTGCTGCAGAACCTCCTCCGAGAGTCAGTGCTCCGGGCCGAGCAGCCCCTGGTGTAGCTCCCTTGTTTCCTGCACTGCTCTTCATTTTGTCATCACTCCCCCGAGGACATCAGATCCAGTACAAAGAGACCAGGGAGCAGAGGGGGTGGGGGGAGGGGGGGACGGTTCTCATCTCCTGGGGCTGAACATTAATGCAGAACTTTACTCATGGTCAGGTGAATCGGAGCGTCTCGTAGACTTATGCGCTTTGTTTCAACCTGACCGAACAAGCTGACTGAGTCACCGTGCAAGAATTGATTTAGTGGCGATGACTGCACTTTTACAAGATGGAGATGAGAAAGCATCATGGAGTTTTTTTTGTGTAAGCTGAGGAGGGGAAAAGTGGGCAGGACGGGAACTCCCAACATCTGCCATGCTCAGGCATGCCCAGAGAAATGACAGCTCTGAAAGCGGCGTGAACAAACCCACCAAATAAGTAGGTGGATGTCTCATACAGGACTGTGATTTTCCTCTTTGCTCAGGTTTCCCAGCATGAGACATTTCGCTTTATAAAAATACATATATAATATTTTTTTTGCTTACATGTCCCTTTGAATATTAGGCTCAGTGCGTAGTATTTGGTGACATCTAGGGGTGACGTGTGTATGTTGTATGTCCCTTCCAAGAACCTATTGTTGCCTCTAGGTGTTTAGTGTGTTCATTCTGGGCTCCCGTAAAAACATGGTGGTGCAACGTGGCAGCCTCCATAGAGAGGACCTGCTCCTGATGTGAATATAAAGGACTCAACCAAGGGCAATGAAAACAAAATGTTGTGCATTCAGGTGATCATACAGTTGGAACAAGGTTGATAGTCTCTCATGAAAGTCATGAAAGTCATTGAAATACAATAGTAAAGTGTCTCACTTTGGGGTGAAGGGTGGCACCTGGGAAGAGCAGGAAAGACGTGTAGCCTCAATTCTCCTGCAGAAACCAGAACATTATTTACAGCTCATCCACACTCGTTTCTTGTGTCACATGTTAGAAAGGTCACTATGATTTTACCAGGGGAAATGCCCAGTCTGAAAGCAGCTCTAGTGGAACTATGGTTGTTAATACATTTAGAAAAAAGGAAAGCTTACTTGTCAGTGGAAAACTTTGGCCTTGGTTTGACTTAGATTTTATTTTTGGTGACATGTTCTGTCCTCAAGATGCCTGAGCAAACTTTATTTACCAGGCAAATTTGGTCTTTAACATCTCACGGCATTCAAAGCCTTGTTCCCTGACACTACTCTGACCATCACTGACGAGACTGCGATGTGGCCTCTTCTTTAAGTCACACGCAAAGTGAAGCTCTGTCTTTACTCAGAAACATGAGGAAACATTAAATTGCGCCGTGATTGAGTGGTGTTATCCTGCTTGCAGATAATCAGAGAGCGGTTTCTACGAGTCCTCCATGCATCTCTGTCTGAGCCAAAACAAACAAACCGGGATTAGGGTGGAGCTTCCTGTGAGAATCCTGGGAGAGGGCATCTCCAACGGGGAGACTGAAGGAGAGTGTATCTGTATCCAAGACGACGTGCACTCTGCGGTGATAAGCTCCAATAGAGTGTGTGACAAAGGGGGTGAGGGGTCAAGATGAACTGTGGGATACTGAGGAGACCTGGGCATGGGAGACATTTGCAAACATTAATGAGCATCACTGGGATTAAATTGACATTTTAGAACCTCTTCAGAATACGAATTGTAAACCACAAATAAATCCTCCATCCCAAAAACAGCACATTATTGCCATCTGCATTCCACTGGCCCACAGCCAGCTCATGGTGGCCGTGGTGAATGCGAAAGTTTGAGTGGACAAGGAACAAAGGGACGCGCAATCAAAGAGGTCTCTTCTTTTAATCACTCCCTGAACAGCTGTTTGTTCACGACACTCATGCTCACTCACTCTTGGCAGAGTGCATGGAGCCAGGGAGCAGATTCATTCTCACCACTCAGGCCTGGAGCCTCCGGGACGGGGACAATTGTGTGGATGCCTCTGTGCAGGATTTGGTGCCAGGGCCAGCTGACTGCAAGAGATAGATACTCCGGGTGGCGCGGGGAGGGGGGGACACTGGGTAACAGAGGAGATAGAGAGAAATGTCAGAGAGGAAACGTATAATTTTTGTACTCCGACTTTTATTTGCCGTATTACATGAATATTTTTGCCCATTGCTGCAGCCGGTGACACAATTAGCACAGTGCATTGTTGCAAAAGCTGATTGACATGGAATGTTGTTCCGGGTCAGAGGCCTGTTGTCACCATTCAAGAGGTTGTTGGTTTACATCCACACATTCACACAGACCACAGGCTGAGCATTTGTCACATTATATGGACGTTAAGGGGTTTAACGTCACGCAGGGTGACAGGGAGGAAACTCATTTCATTCAATTTACAGTCTTCGCAATGATAATGCCATATAATATACTATGGTCCAATTTTCTGACAAGTAATTTGACAATTCTTTAGATAAGATAACTCTCAATTTAGCTCCTTTAATCTAAATTTTGCTTACAATAATATGTGTCGGACATGTTTGAGCAATATCTCCATTTCGTCCGCAACTGCACTCAATTCTTTTTTTTTTTAGAAAACAAAATCGCGAACACTCCAATCTGCTCCATGGGGGAACATTCAGCCCAGCTTCAGAAGGTGTTTGGGAAATGTTTACGGGCATGTGTGTGCCCGCGTGTGTGTATTTAAGAAAAGGGTCGTGCCCTTTTAACATCTGGCCACATGTGTCTTCCATTCAATTTTTGGGCAGGTTGGGCGGGGGGGATCCCCCAGGGAACACATTACTCTGGCCTTACCTGCATGGTGTTTCTCTCTGGTGCCTCCCACTGTGCAAAATACACACACATGGTGCAGCTCTACACAGCTCAGTGACCTGGCGTGAACAGCCTGAGAACAACAGACTCAACCCCGTGTTGAGCCAACTTACGAGACCGCCGGGAGGCCGGAGGCTTCGTTTGTTCAACAGAAATCCCCGATCACTATGGTATTTTTAGTTTGGAGGGCTGGGAGCGTTCAGGGCCGGTTCCAGTGGAAGTTCAAAATGTCGCTCTGCACCATCATCGTGTGCGGTTAAACAGATTTTCTCGTACTTGATGCTGAATCTGGAAGCATTCCGAGCAAAGACGGACCCGTGCAGCGTTTACCCATGAAAGCATCAGCTGATTTCCATGTCTGCACACTACGCCGGCGGTTTAAAGTCCTTGACTCGCCGCTATCTCCTCTTTTTATCTCTAATCAGCGGCGTCGGAGAAAAGAGGCTTGATAGACTTCTGAGTCTCCCACTCATGAGAGTCGAGCCCTGACTCCCTCACGTTCAATCAGATCAGCACAAACCAGCCAGCGGCGCTTCATTATGCCCAGGAGCTCGGCACTGTTCACTCCAGCGGTTCAAAGGGAGATGGAATGGCGTTGATGGTGGTGATGGTGGGGGTGCAGGAAGCCTCGAACCTTGATTGTTTCAAGTCTAAACATCCTCTGCAGTGTAGGTGTGTGTGCGCACCGCTGTGTTCGTGGGGATCTCTGCGACTTGTTTGTGTGTGGGGGGGTTAAACAAAGCATTTCAGTGTTGCTGTAGATGTCCCCACAGTCTCAAGTTTATTTATACAGTGGGTTTCAAAACAAACACAGGCGACCAGAGAGCTGTATGATACAAGGAGACTCAATGGGAAAGACAAGAAAATGTTAGGATACCAAAGACTGTGAAAAATAAAATTAAATAACCGATGTTTGCATAAAATTTGACCAAAAAGACTTGTAGAAAATGAAATAAAATGTAAAATACAAAAACTACTATGATATAAGATCATATAAAATGAAATTAAACAAAATAACATATGCTTGATTAAAATAAAGAGCTTTACAGTTTAAATTATATCTATAGAAACACATAATGTACTGTGTTCTAGTGATGAAAGAAAGACTTGAGACAAAGATGTTTGAGAGAAAAAGGCCGTCAACAAACAGTCATAGTGAAATATACTATAAGTGATGATGACAAAGTGTCATGTCCATGCAGGATGTGGTTTTACCACCTCATCTATAGGTCCTGTCTTCTGTTCGTAAAATGAGACGTATGTTTGTTTTGTAATTATAGAAACGACACCAAGATATTTCAGGTTGAGGTTGTAGTTGTACATGCGCTCAGTACTCGGAGTACTCTCTTTTCTATGTATGTGCCTCACACAACAAACAGGTGCAACGCATTTGTACATGTAACCTGCAGCGTCTTCATACTGTCGGAACATTTCCCCCCGAGCGAAACCAAAACAATTGTCCTGAGCGCTTCATAACATTCTGTAAAGTCTGGATCACGAACCCTGGATGTGATATTGAATTGGAAAAACCTCGAGGGAGAAATACACAGACAGAAATGTACATGTTGTACCTCTCTCTCATCTTTTCAAGGCCCAGACTGGTATGTGAGTGATTCTCACTGTTACTGTGTGTGTGTGTGTGTGTGTGTGTGTGTGTGTGTGTGTGTGTGTGTGTGTGTGTGTGTGTGTGTGTGTGTGTGTGTGTGTGTGTGTGTGTGCGTGTCTCTGTGAAGGTCACGGCCATCAGTGTTTGGCCTGCAGCACTTCCCTTCATCACACTGATATGAGCACTTTCATTTGGAGGGAAATGTCTGTGAAGGAAAAACGGCTTCATTTGTTAAAGTGCAGAACAAAAGCTTTTTATTTAGTGTTCTACCTCGACGGTCATCAGACCTAGTTAGCCGGTAATTACCGGGTTTTAACAGAGCGAGGACTGAGCTCTTACTGGAGCCCGGCCAGCTGCTCCACTTTTACTCCCAGCCACGAGAAAAGTACAAAACATGTCCCCAAACGTTGTCTCGTGTTACCGTGTTGTGAGCGTTTGATTGGTGGACGAGCCCAAAGAAGTGGAGAGGGTTCGTCTGACGGTGTGAGGATAGATTTTCACCTCCGGATAAATCCCCTTCCCAGACGCAGAAACACCAGGATTTCACTGAAAGGTTTACTGAGCCAGTGCATCACACTATGAGCTCTTATGTCTGTGTGTTAGATCCACATTTAATCTTATTCCAAACACACAAAGAGCTTGATGTTGGAACACACAAGACAACACATACTCGCAGATATGTTGTTATGAAAGTTATTTGATATACTGTGTGTGTGTGTGTGTGTATGTATGTATGTAGAGGTGTGTGTGTGTGTGTGTGTGTGTGTGTGTGTGTGTGTGTGTCCAGGCCTCTCCAAGAGATCTCACCTATTTGTTGTGATGAACAGCACAAGTGTGTATTTGAAATATGAGAAAATTGCACCTTCTAGTGGTTAGTTTTTGACACTGCAATTGTATAATGTAACATCGTGCTTTTCCCACATTACTTTCATTCATGTAACTTTCGTGGTTGAATATATTTATATACTTATCCTCAGTGGCAGATTCTGTTTGGTTGTTTTTTGTTTACTTTTCAGACGCAAAAATCTGCTTTCTATTTTGGATCACATGTATCAACTTCAGTAATTAACTAATAAGGTGTGAAAATCATATCTGGCTCTTAGACAAAAAACGAACCATCAGCTTGGAGTAAAACATTCAAACGTTTAATACAGCCATAATTATACGTATATGACTATCTCTGTTAGTGCCCCCTTCTGGCAACTGAGGGAACTTGACCCTTAAGGTAGGAGATGCACATTAGAGTCGTTATACACTCCTGATGACAGTATGTTTAGGTCCGTTTGAGTTTGTTAATGACTCATGTGAAAACATATTTAACCCACTTTTAGAGCAATTTATGAAATGGTGCGGTGACCCCCCCCCCCCCCCCCCCCCCCCCCCCTTTCTCTTTCTCCATCTGTCCACCCTCTTCTTCCCCATCCCCCACTGTTCTCTGTCTCTCTTTCTGTCCACTACCTGTGCTCCGTCCGGCCCGACATCCTCGCTCACAACACATGAGCAAAAATTCGAAGCATGACCCAATTATTCAAATATAGGTTAAGTAACAGGAAAGAGGTTCATGTTACTACATTCCACCTGTCAGAGTAAAAATGTCAGGCTTAATCAGGCATCAACACTTCCAATACTTCATGCCAAATAGCTGGACAGGACAGGTTTAATAAATAAATAAATAAATAAATGAATACAAATAACACACTTTGTAAATTTACAGTTAGACTTAGTTTATCCCCTAAAATTACGTAAAGTACATATATTGTTATTCTAATTAGAATATCTCTCCTGTTTTATTCATAAGCGCTTAGACTTTATTTCACTGTGAAAAACTTGATTTGTTCCAGACATGATTTATTGATTGGTGTCTCTATATATTTGTATAATGACCACTTTGATCTTTTTCACGTTCTAGCTTTCCCTTTTTCCATTTTTAATTGACATTCATATAATCTTTGATGTCAGATTTTCTAGTACTTACGATTTCTGTAATGCCATTACACTTGACCTGATTCTGATTCTTAATTTCCATGAAATTACATTGTAAAACATGACGTCTGTGCTTCCAAAAATCACCACAGGATGGCGCCAGTGTATCAGATATTAGAGGCTGTGTGGGGGAGTGACACTGTGTGATTGAGTGTCAGTCCAAAAGTTTGAGATGACACGAAGTGAAACTTGTAAACACAAAAATGAAGTGAGCGACTCATCATAGAAATTCACCTAATGGAACTCCCTAACCTTTAATATCTCGTAAATAATCAGAAAACGAATATTGTATTCATGAATGAAGTCAGCAGGGGGCGCTGCACACCGTCCTTTCAGCTGACGCTAAAAGATACAATTAACCTGGACCTACTATCTTTATTTTATTCTTTTTTATTTAACGTTAATCTTTGTGGTGATATATATATATATAATGTTGATATTTATTTATTTATTTATTACAAATAATAATAATAATAAAACATCCTGTCATCAATCTTAAATGTACACACACACACACGGGGGGGGGGACAGCAGTATAGGCTACATTGGAATTCTGCCGGCGGCCCTATCAGTTGAACGAGTCTGCTATCTGGTCCATCTCTTTCACGTTAAGTTCACTGTCCGCCTGCGCGTTTGAATGACAATGGCAGTGTGGGAGCTGACTGGCAGCTTCTCAATGGACTGAATAAAGTGTGATATGGAGGGGCAGCTAAGAAAACATTGCATAAAACAATTGAAGGGGGGGGGGGGGGGGGGGGGGGGGCGCCGGGCGGTCAGGCTGCAGGACCGGAGGCTTAAGAAAGACTGGAGAGCCTCCACTGCTGAGCTGGAGCTCTTGTCTGGGGAAGTGGATGGGAGAACTGGTCCTGTGGTCGCGTGTGAGCCTCAGAACGGAGCACCGTGTACAGGTACTATAGTGAATATGCAAATCTGACCACAAAAAAACCCCTCTCCAGGTAGGCAGGTATAGGTACATGCGTGCACAGGGTGAGGCACAGGGTTTCACCAAGACCTCGCCTGGAGCGTGAAGAGGGTGGGGGGGGAGCAGGAGGGCAACCAATAGGAAGGCAGCATCCAGCCCCGCTCTCTATAACACTGTGTGACAGAGCTCAGCAGTGCCACAAGTTTCCGCAGTTGGGAGAGTTGGAATACAGAGCTGTGCGTAAAGAGCGCGCCCGCGCACACACACACTGTCACAAAGGCATCCAGTGCTTCTCCGCACACTGATTTTTACGCACAATTTTCCCACGAGGAGAAGAAGAAGGAGAAGAAGAAGAACTCCTCCCGTGGACTTGTGGCTCTGGGGGACCGCTGCTTCCACCATGAGCGCGGGACAGACGTACGAGAAGAAGATCGCGAGCATTCTGACCGACCTGCCGGGATCTATGAGCTGCCACCCGACCTCCAAGGACTCGCCCACGCTGCCCGAGTCCTCCGTCACGGACATGGGCTACTACAGCGGACAGACAGCGCACGGCCACCACGAGTACTACCAGAGTCAGGCGTACGGACAGCCCATGAACTCTTACCACCACCAGTTTAACCTGAACGGAATGGGAGCCGCCGGAGCGTACGCCACCAAATCAGAATACCCATACACGAACAGCTACAGACAGTACGGACATTACAACAGAGACCACCTGCAGGCCTCGCCCCCCAGCTCAGGTAAACACACGAGACGTGTTTTTAATGTAGGTGCAGGTGTGTTCGCGCCAGATCCGTGTGTAAAAGTCGGAGCGGGATTCGCTCCGCGTAAACAGCGCGCTGGATACACGGGTCCTTGTTTGGCACGAGGTGTTTTATCTTTGGGATATGTCGTGTTTGCTCGTAAACTCGCCTTCATTTCATTCATACCGCATTGTGCAAGAGGGTGCAGACCATACATGACAATCACATGCTGACTCCCAGTTCAACAGACTGGTGCAATAACGTGCCAGAGCGTTCAGTGTACTTTGTGCAATGTGTTATTACAGGCGCTGAATGAGGAAATAGAAAATAGCTGACAAAAAAGTTTAAAAAAAAAAAAAAAAAAAATACTTCGAATAAAATGAAATAAAAAGTTTGATGTTGATGTTGTATTCTAACAGCCTGTGTGACCAGAGCCAACCACTAACAACCAGCCATAAAATAATGATTTCATTACAGCTCTTAGTTTTCACCCTATATTCATTTTTAACATGTTATGATATGAAGGCACAAATCAAGAACAAAGTATAAGTAAAGTACATGATGCTCCAGTAATTTCGCTCAACTTTTACTTTGTGCTGACCGAGCAACAAAACATCCCTTCTCGGGAATTCACTGTCTTCTATATTAATTCTAAGTGTTCGCTTGTTTTATTTTGCAAAGCTTTGTCTGACTGAATTATTCTTGCTTGTTCTTGCAGTGAAAGAGGAGCCCGAGCCCGAGGTGCGCATGGTGAACGGAAAGCCCAAAAAGATCCGCAAGCCGCGGACGATCTACTCCAGCTACCAGCTCGCCGCGCTGCAGCGGCGCTTCCAGAAGGCGCAGTATCTGGCGCTGCCAGAGAGAGCGGAGCTGGCGGCGCAGCTCGGCCTCACGCAGACACAGGTGAGAAGTGATAGTAGCACGTGGCGTGTTTTCAAGAATTAATCACGCGGAGGAGTCACAGGAACCAGGACTCCAAAATATGAGGAGCAATTAGCCCTGTGACTATCCATCCGTGCGTAATTACGGTCAATGGGGATGTTCCTCATTTTGGCCCACTTAATGCTAATCTTATTTACACGTTATGAAATATTACTCCATTTATTATATATAAAGAGAAGATTGTGTGTGAAATCATTTATTTATATACACTGATTAAAGTCCGCCCCTTTTTCCCCAGGTGAAGATCTGGTTCCAGAACCGGAGATCCAAGTTCAAGAAGCTGTACAAGAACGGCGAGGTTCCCCTGGAGCACAGCCCCAACGCCAGCGACTCCATGGCCTGCAACTCCCCGCCCTCCCCCGCAGTGTGGGACAACAGCACCCCTCAGAGCACCCCGATCAGCAGAGGCCAGGTCCCGCAGCCGACGCACAGCTCGTCGCCGCCGTACCTGGAGGATTATAACAACCACTGGTACCAGCAGGGATCGCACCTACAGCACCCGGGTACCGTGCACCACCCGGTCCCGCAGCAGAGCGTGGGAGCCGTTTACTAACACTGACTCGTCCACGGCACGGCACAGCACCGTGATCTCTCCCAAAACGAGGTTTTCCCTCCACAAGGACTCCGCAGAGCAGAGCAGACTGGACGTGGAGCAGAACTGGAAGTCCACCATTGAATGGTTTCATCTCTTGATCATCGAGAACTGTTTTTTTTTCCACTCACAAAGCACATGAGGGATTCCCGGTCACTTGTGGCAGCATATTTAACGGATATCTGGCGTGGTTTTTAAATTATTTATCGCAT
>JAFBJT010108576.1:31115-40543 GCA_016785325.1 Chascanopsetta lugubris
AGGGAAACGCAAGCTGCAGGATCCCGACCTCCTAAACCAGGCTGCAGGTCTCAGACGGAGGTAAGATGCATGGGACGAAGTGTCTGATGGAACTGAGGATAGATGTTTCAATGTGTTTAGTGGGAAAAACAGAGATGCATTCATATGCAAAAGAGTGCACTGCTGAAGTTATGATCTTGACTAATCCAGGACATTATTTAAAATTGTGCATGAATTTCTCTGCTTGCAAAAACATGAATATCCTTTAAAACCATTTTTCAATCTCAGATTTGAATCTCACCAGTTTCTCTAATTTGATTGATCCATATTGGCCCATGGTTCCATCCAAATTATATGGGCAAAGTTTTTTGTGTAGGAACGCATCTGCTGAATCACACGAATCCTTTAAAAACAAGCCGCAATGGTCCTTTAAACAGGTAACTACATGGGTAATTGAAACAAACAACATCTCTAATATGATTAATCCACGTGTAAATATGGTTGCGTCCAACATTCTGTGAATAAACCCAGTATTTTGCAAGTATTTCACAGTGTACATATTCTTCAAAAGTCAGTGATAAGATTGCACATGGTTCCATCCAAGATTATATCAGCAAAACTATATTTTGCGTGTATTTCTCTGTAATAGCCCTTTAAAATGGCAGCCACACTTGTAACAAAAACACACAGTATCTCTTATATGATTTATCCACATATAAACAAGGCTCCATCGGAAATTCTGAGCATGCTGAATCTCCAAAAACCCTTTAGAAAACAGCCGTCATATACCTTTAAAATGTAGCTGCAGTTACAAACAGTATTTGTAATAGGTGTGATTCGCATGTAAACTCTACATGGCGGGCTGGTTATTTTTCTAATCCTGGTTTTAGACAAATGGAACTTAACGTGTGCCAGACACTCGGGCCTGCGTGTTTCCATGGTGACGGAGCAGAAAGGATAAACACGGAGCCGCTGGATGAGCCGTGCCCGCGCTCATCAGCTCCATTAATAAGACATCAACCCCGCATTTAATCAGGAGCCACACACTGTGTGTTTGCGTGGACATAAATATCTCGTTGTCTGTGTTTTAAACAACGTGCACAACAGAACGTGTAATAATCAGCGCAGCAGCAGCAGCGCCATAAATCAGGCGCGGATCATTGGAGGAGGCGCGCGACCGTTTGTCAGCTTATCCTGTCGTGGTTGACGGAGGGAATTTGGTTTTGAATCCGACCTGCTCGTCCTCTCACCCCTCCTCGCGGCACGGAGCCCCGACACCGAGGCAGTGAGACGGGCATGTTTAACCTCAGCTGTTCCACGGTTCTTTTTACGCACGACATTTAATACAAATTTCATGGAAGGAAGTTCAATACAAACACATAAAAAGTCATGCCTTTTTATTGTGGACCTGTATGTAAAATTTTGAAAAGCATCAAATGGCACCGGGTCGGTTTATTTCCTGTGCGTAAAAGTTGTGCGTTATCTCTGCGTGGAGTCCATCTGTGCAACCGATCTACTTTCTCCTTTGTTTTTAGATGTTTATTTTAGTTTTCATTGGAGATAAATAATCTTATAAAAATAAAATCTGAGCTTAAGGGTGGATGCTATATATAACTTCAAAATCTAGAATTGGTCCCTGGGTGGTTTGAAAGTTGCCTCTCGTCCAAAAAGGCGTTGGAAAAGTAAACACGTGTGATCTCCGGGCCCTGATCAGACTGATGAGATCAACCTGCACACAGCACAGGAGATACCGAGCTGTATCAGGAAACACTGACACCCTCAAACTGCGCTGTTTCCGGTTGCCATTTGCGGTTTTCATGCATCCGATTCATGAATGAAATCCAACACGGGCCTATTTGCGTTCGAAAAACGTTTCGGATGAAGCTGCCACCTAAACAAAAACGTGCCAAACAGGATGTCAATCATAGCGTCACCTTTATTTGCGTAACGCTCGATGAAACGCAATGTCACAATAACCAAGCAGATCCACGCACACACGAGATATTTGTGGAAAGTTCCTTTCACCAGTCTCATAAAAATCCAGATTGCAGCGACTTTATAAGAAAATCCTAAAAACAACAAACGCAGCATTAAATGCCCGGAACTTGATCTTTGCAGTGGAATTCTGAATCCAAAGACAGGCACTAGAGAAAAACAGTGGACTTCCGGTTACACACTCACTGGACACGGACCCCCTGCAGCGAGTCCACGGCCGCGGCACCTGCGGCCTCCGTGCGTAAAAAAACAATCCACTCACATCATCTGGGGCCTGTGCACCGCGTCCTGTTGGTGAGCGTGGTGCTGCTGGTGCTGGAGGGGGTGGGGGTGGGGGTGGTGGTGGTGGGAGTTGGGGTACCAGGGGCCAAAGTTGTTCATGTAAGTGTTGGGGTGCGCCGACGACACGCCCTTGTTGGCCATGGAGGCCTCCCAGAGCTGCGGCAGCCCGGGGGAGCAGGGTGACACGGAGCTGGTGCTGTGGAGATGCTCCCCCTCCGAGCCGCTGCCGTGCTTCATGATCTTCTTGTACTTGGAGCGTTTGTTCTGAAACCAGATTTTCACCTATTAAAAAAAAAAAAGAGAGAGAGAGGGAGAGAGAATGCGCACGATCGTCACGGTGGTGAACAACAAAGGGAATAAGAACTGTTTTTACGAGAGTCTTTCCACAGTTAAACTGGTGGAAAGTGGCCTGAAGACAATGTTGTGAACAATGAAAGAAAGAGAGAGAAAGAGAAAAGTCCTCGGTGCCTCTCATCTCCTCCGTGTTGCTTTAGTCAATCCCATTGTTCTTCGCGCTGACTCATGGCCCAATGCTGTTCGTGATCCTCTCAGTACTCTGAGCCCCGCTGCTAGTTTTTAATGAGGCCAATGAGGCGTGAGGCCGAGAGTGAGAACAGGATCACTGACGTCTCCACCGATTCATAATCACACCGTGTTGTTTTGAATTAGAATCATCAAACGTTCAGAGGTGACATAAGACAGGATGAATGTGTCACGGAGAAGCTTGGAGACGCAGCAGCAGCACGAGAGGCTGCTGCTGCGTCTCATGCAGATAATAGGTGAGGAGGAGAAAAATGGATTCAAATCTGTTCGTCTCCCTTTATCTTTTATGACAATGAAGTAAAGCAGAGGGGAAGAGAGAGAGAGAGAGAGAGAGAGAGAGAGAGAGAGAGGGAGAGAGAATAACCGTAGTAACCGTAATAACTAAGTACTTATATATATATGTGTGTGTGTGTGTGTGTATGTATATATGTGTGTATGTATATATTACTTGACTTCCTGTGCACCTACTTATTATTCATTAATTCAATAATCCTGAGAGACAGGTAAGAAACAAATACATGGACAATGTATATTATACACACACACGCGCGCACGCACACACACACACACGCATGTTTTAGATTATATTATCATGATGAAATAATTACTCATGTATATATACAGTATATGTGTGTGTATGTATATATGTATGTGTGTGTGTGTGTATCTTTATAGACACACACAAAAATACACTGTTTTATGTTATATCATTACTATCATTATTAAAATTATGATTACTATTTCAAGTGGTAGTAACAGTCGTATAGTAGTAAAAGTACTAGTGTAATTGATGTACTTTAACTGCTCCGTTTATTACTTGTAATTTGATCATGTCTTGTTTTTATTCTATTATCTAACTAAAGAGTAATGATGGTTTATTCCTAAACGTTTGGCGTTCATCTAATGAACCTCATATACAGTAATTGGAGATCAAATGAATAATCTCATTGAAGTGATTTGTAACTCAATCCCTAAATGCACTGTGCCTAGGAGAATGAGGCATGACCTAGTTAATATTATTTTTAATGTGGTCAGTGTTTTTACTCCTCCTCATACAGAACGTGTTAGATCTCATGGAGAGCTGCATTAGCCCTGTGATGACTGTACATACATGTAAGGGTGCTCATGGCTCATTCACAGGGGGAACTGTGGTGCAGCAGAGCAGTCAACACAACATGAATTAAAGGATTGACTTTACTAATCACTGGCTTTATATTGGATCTCCTGAAACACTGTCATCATTCAGTAATACAACTTATAAGAAGCTTCAGCACCCTGCATTACTCTGGAAGGTTTTTATTCAGAGGTCATTATAATCATTTAAATGTATATTTCATCATATCAGAAGATATATTACTTATTCTTTATGGAAACAATAATTGCAGCCAAACCACAGCTTTATCATAATAACAACAACAACAACAACAATAATAACAATACTAATAATAATAATAATAATAATAATAATAATAATAATAATAATAACAATAATAATAATAATGATAATCACAACAACAATAACAACAATAATAATAATAATAAAATAACAATAATAATAATAACAATGATGATAATAATACTAGTATTGCTGTTGTTATTAATATTAATATTTATAGTATCATTAATTTATATTGATATCAATATTGGCATGAATGTTAATGTTGGCTTAATGTTAATATCTATATTAATATGAATAATGATAACGTTATCAGTGAGTAGTGCAGTATATGTATAATATCGCCACCTACACAATGTAATAATGATCATAACAGAATGAATATTAAGTTGAAGGCCCACCTGAGTCTGAGTCAGTCCCAGTTTGGCCGCCAGGTCCGCGCGCTCCGGCAGTGCCAGGTACTGGGTCTGCTGGAAGCGCTGGTGCAGAGCCTGCAGCTGCAGGCTGGAGTAGATGGTCCGGGGCTTCCGGATCTTCTTCCCTTTGCCATTTAGACGAATGTCTCTGCCCTCGAGCACCGTGGACTTGTCGCGATCTTGGAGTTGGAGGAGAGGAAACAAAACAATGGGGACATTAAAGAAAGAGGAGATTTAGTTGAGGGGCTTTGACCGGAGGCCTGTGCGTCACGACAGGTAAAGACACAGGTGTGACGTATACACGGGGTTAAAAGGTCAAAGCTTTAAACAAACAAAATTCAATCAGACATCTCAAACATAACAACAGCTGATGAATGATTGTGTGTCACTGCACAGACACTTTTACGCACAGGCCCTGGACTGTCTACTCAGCAAATCAGTTTATTGTGATTAATATTATCGTCAAATAATCATAAATGCTGAATGCTTTAATGAAAGACTTCCTGTGTACATCTTCTTTTTGTCCTTTATTAAAGAATAAAGTCCAGGATGGCTCATGTTGACAGAATGACATGTGATGAATCCATTCGTGGTAAAAGTGGGACACGATGAAAAAGAGTCGTGTACCAACAGTGAGGGTGAAATGTGCTTTTGAGGTAACGTGGACTATAATTGAACTCACCCACAGAAAATTATGGTCAATAAAATTAATGGCGCCGTCTGCCTTCATTATATAACATGAGCGTCCATATGGGCCTACGCGCAGTGTGGACACATGACGCACGTGTCCAGGTTTATTTATATGCAGCACAATGAAGACACGGTGCCACTCAAAGTGCTGAGTAATGATTTGTGTTGACGAACTTACTAAAGCGTGAAGTGGAGCGGGTTAAATCAGCAGGGGGATTTCAGGGAAACTGCGCTGCCTCGTGCGTAATTACGCACGAACGAGACTTTCTTTCTTTCTTTCTTTTTTTTAACTGCCACGACAGTTTAGATTGCGATTGTCTCACTTACCTGTTTGCTCCAGTCTGCTGCTGCCGCTGCTGCTGCTACTGTGCTGGTATTGCATGTAGGCAGACGCGGGGTGAGGGTTCACCGAGCCCGGGTAGGCGTAGCCCAGAGAGCGGCCATAGGACGAGCTGCCGGGGAAGGGAGTTTCGTGCTGCGCGTGGCCGGTTGCGTGCAAGCCATGGACGGGGTAGAGGTGGGAGAGTCCCGGGGAGTGTTGCTGGTGCGCCGGGTGTCCGTGTCCGAACTCTAGGAAGGCGGATTTGGATGGATCTGAGGCGTTGACACTGTCAGGCATGAAAGCCATAGACATCCTTAGCTACACGGTCCACGCGCGCTCTGACGAGCTTTTCATGGGTTCTGTCGCGAAACCACACGCGGCGGCGAATCCACGCTATAGGTCCGAGGCATCGTGGGTGAGACGCGGTTCTCCGGTGAACATGTTCACAGAAAGAATGAAGGGGGGGGGGGGGGGGGGGAGAAAGGGGAAACAGGGGGGGGGGGGGGGGGGGGGGGTAGAAATCGGATACAAAAGGCGAAAGAGCTGCTTCTTTACATCATTGGAGGAGCTGACAACACGGTTCTGGTGCCTGCAGAGGCTCACGCGCACTGAGCTCTGTGATTGGTCTGCAGCAGCCGGCTGTCACTGGAGCTCCACCATGAACTTCATTAACATATGATGCAGGATGCAGCTCTGCCGCCGTGCAGCAGGCGCCTCCTTCCATACGTTATCACTGCGATATCTCTTTAAATCTGTGGCGCAGGGTCATTAGAGATATTTATAGATACAGGCTTTAACTTTATGACACATTTCTATATAAAGGCTTCATTATTTGTAGTAAGTTCAAGTGATAAGATTGAATTGGAGTCAGACTTTGCGTAGGTCTCTTTTGTGAATATGTGCAATGACGAACGCGCAATTACATCAATGGGTCATAAGTCTGTTGTCAGTTGATGCGAATATACATATGACAACAAACGTATCTATGTCTCATGGATGATTCTAACCCATTTTTGATTTTCTTTATATTGTGAAAAACATTCCTAATAATAACAATAAAAATAATAACGGAAATAACAATAACAATAACAACAACAATAATAATAATAATGATAATAATAATAATGACAATACAGGTAGATTTTATGATGTTGCTATTTATTTATTCAATTATTATTTTTGCAGTTTGGAATCACCTGATAGAACTTTTTTTAAATGTCTTGTAAATATAACAAATGATTTATTAAGCAGAGACAGAGGGTGTTTTACGGTGTCTACAAATCATTTCGAGTTCTCGGTGTCTGCTAAACTAATGACCACATCACTCACAGTTATTATCAGTTCAACTGCTCATCCAATGCTCATCCCTTATTTCAAGATGGGAATCCGCCAAATGAACTCATGCACATCAAAATAACCATCAAACGAGGCTCCACTGAGATCAGGACACTGTGTGGAGAAATGCTCTCAAAATAATTTTAGTTTGAAATTTCCCAGCCCACACATCACTCAATTTCTAAGTAAACGTTGGGGTTTTATAAATTGAGGGAAGCTGCAGGAAGGGGATGGGATTGTGGTGCAAATTGCAGAGTCAGCACATGAGGATATGGAGAGGTAGTGGTGGTAGTGAGTGTGGGTGTGTGTGTGTGTGTGTGTGTGGGGGGGGGGGGGGGGGGGGGGGGCCAGGGGGGAGGAGGGGGGGGGGGGGGGGGGGGGGGGGGGGGGGGGCAGTGACCAAGGCCTCAAAGAGCCATCCTGTGTCCATGAATTGACTCAACCCTGGAGCAGGGGTCAGTCCACAGGTGCAGAGAAACTCCAGTGAAAGGAGGAGGTGTGTGTGGACATCTGGTGTGTTTTCAGTCCCATGTGGAAGATGCACAGCAGCGTGGCCTCACATTTCACACACACACACACACACACACACACACACACACACACACACACACACACACACACACACACACACACACACACACACACACACACACACCATAAACAGGGTGTTTGGTGGCTTCCAGGATGGTGCTGAGCTGCCGTCCAACCCCGTCATTTTGGTCATGTCCTGCCCTGCCTGTGCAGCCAGTGGGAATCCAGCAGGGCCTCTGCTGGAGGCTGGAGGCTGGACCGCTTCCCGATTCCTCACAGGCCTCTGCAGAGCAGCCAGCCAGAGCAAAGCCACAAGTTACTATCATAGTAAAATCCATGTCACAATCAAATTAAATGAAATACAAACTGACAAATGAACAAAGCCTGTAGATAGGCGCGCTTTAATCTTGCTGGCGTCGACTTTCGGACTCCACCACACGCGAGGCCTACAGCTGTAAAATCACACTGTGGTTGTGTGCACGAGGACTTTACTGCAGTGTGATTGGTGAAGTGGGATCACACAGGCGAGATCTGCAGCTGGGGGAAACGCGTGGGTTGATTTGAGGGGCGGGCATTGCGTTTGGAAGTCTGCAGGACAAACAACTCTCCGAGGTCATGACCATCACACGTTTGCTGAGATGATGGATGAGAACAGGGAGGGCCGACAGAGGCAGAGACAAAAGGTAAGGAGCCTTTGAAGACAAAGAGGCCCATGGGGCATACAGGAGCCGAGGCACTTGAATGAGAGAGGATTGAGTCCTGGATATTCAAATCTGTCAGAGATGAGGTGTTGGCACGAGGGGCTGTACGAGGCCGAGGAGGAAAGAGAGAGAGAGAGAGAGAAAGGAGGAGGAGGCTCTTTAAGGCTTGTAATTATGTGTGTACTACGGCTGAGGAACAAAGGCGGGCCCTGCAGTTATAGGACAGGGATGGGTTCTTCTCACAGAGGCTCCACGTGAAGAGATGATGCCGAGACCAGTTCCACTCAGGCCCAGACTCAGCGGTGTCTCCTCTGTTGCCATGTTGTTTGACATATAGGTGTGTTCC
This sequence comes from Chascanopsetta lugubris, assembly GCA_016785325.1. Taxonomy (NCBI): domain Eukaryota; kingdom Metazoa; phylum Chordata; class Actinopteri; order Pleuronectiformes; family Bothidae; genus Chascanopsetta; species Chascanopsetta lugubris. The sequence continues at coordinate 39,652 of JAFBJT010108576.1, forward strand.
GCCTCTCTCTCTCTCTCTCTCTCTCTCTCTCTCTCTCTCTCACACACACACACACACACACACACACCGGTCGAGTTTGTCGATCATGCAGCCCTGATGCAGAGTGACAGCATTCTTTGCGTACAAACTCAAAGCACATTCCCGCGCCACTGCCTCGGCTGTGATCTTCCCCACTGGCACGTCATGTTTTACAAGTAGCCTTCCGCCGCAGCCGCCACCGAGCGCAGGCAGGCAGAGACTCATGCCGACAGTCCACGACCCCGACAGGGTGCCAGGGTTCATTACGTGAGGCTCAGCTCACCACATAATAGACGTCAAAGAGAGGCCCACGGCATCCATGTCAGCAGCCCGGTGGGTCGGGAGCAGGGGGCCCGAGGAGCGGTACTGACACAGTTCTCCAGGTCTCATCTGCAGAAATGCAGCACACAATCAAACGAGAGGACACTCACCATGCGTGTGTGTTAACCTTCTGTGATCGAGGGGCATTTCAGTCTCATTCCATTTGGACCCTGTACTCTCCCCCACCCCCCATCCCCTTGCCCCATATTCTGCACGCAGGTAAATAGGAGTGCTTGGCACTGGAAGTCAGATCCACTTGTGCAACGCAAATAGGTTCCACTTCTTTTCGCATCAACAAAGCCGGTGCAAACAATGGTGCTGACATTTTTCTCTGTCTGTTTTCAGCCTCAGGGAGATGAAGGGAGCAGAGGAGGAGCCCGAGCAGCGCAGGGGAAGAACGGCCTAATCTCTCCTTCAGGCGCCATCACGAAGGAACTCTAATATCTCCACCTCGGCCGGCATCTCATTCCTCAAGTGCAGCCATGTTGCTGTGTGTGTGTGTGTGTGTGTGCGTGTGTGTGTGTGTGTGTGTGTGTGTGTGTGTGTGTGTGTG
>JAFBJT010108576.1:40610-61661 GCA_016785325.1 Chascanopsetta lugubris
TGTGTGTGTGTGTGTGTGTGTGTGTGTGTGTGTGTGTGTGTGTGTGTGTGTGTGTGTGAGTTTGTGAGTGAGACGCCTGTGCTGGCAGCCTCTGAGGGCCCTCAGAGTTCACTGTTACATGATCAGCATCACTCCTGTGTGAAGTCTCAGGAACAAACAGGTCTGTGGTTTGTTTGTGATCAGGTCACTTAACTGTTACAACCAGGTAGTCACTTGTTTCTACTGTGTGAGGATCTGCATTGTGCTCAGACTTACTGACTTATTATGGTATGGGAAATGACAGTTAGATATAACATGTAATGATATGATATATGCTAATGGATTTGAAAACACCACTGACTATAACTGACAACTAAGGTGTGCAGTTTATATTATGCCATACATTGAATTTATACTCATATGCAATTTGTGTAACGTTGCAAATTAGTATTAGTATTAGATAAATATGTGAGTGTGTGTGTGTGTGTGTGTGTGTGTGTGTGTGTGTGTGTTGAGAAGTATATTAATTAAATTCAAATGCATACATTGTGCTTGAATTTTGTTTGAATTTAAAAATAAATAAATAAATAATTTATTTATTTAACATTTATTAATTATAACATTCAGTTTGTGGTGATTTAGTATTGTGTTACTTGATCAGAATTTACATTATTTAACAATTATTATGTAACAAATCAACATTGCATTTATTCATTTGTGCTTTTTAAAGCGTTTTTTATTGTAACAAATTCATTCAAGTTAATTCGTTTACTGTATATACATTTTTGTCTGTAGATATAAAACTTTGGTTTAAAATGTCCATGTTTAGATTCGTCCATTTCTTATTTTAACTCTTGTTTTATTTCTTAAAAGTATTATTTTTCTTTTTTTAATTCAGTGGATTGACTCAAAACACACAGCTTAATAATAATGTCTGAAAATCAGTTTGTACTAATAACAGGGCATTTCAAATATACTGTAGTTCAATATTACCTTATATGTTATATTACAACAAGTCAGCTGTCTCAGAACAATTGAAATGCAACACACAGAAGTAGCAATGATACTTTTACACCCAAATTCCTTATTTGACATTTCTTGTTTCGGTCCTGATCCCTGCTTTTAATTCCATGATGTTATTCTGGCTCAGGCCTGACGGTGATTCACGTCCCAGCTTGTTCACCTGGATTGTTTAGTGAGGTGCGACTTTACAGTTTGGCTCTTCACCGACAGCAACACAAATATAAATGTATACACTCTAAATTATAATATCTAATATTTCTCACATGCAGCTTAGAAACAATTAGAGGAGCCCCTTTTAAAAAGAAGTTAAAAGAACAGGATGATGATAATTATAATATTAGTAACAACAACAACAACAACAATAACAACAACAATAATAAATATTGCATAGTAAGGACAAAAGTGCGCAGAGCAGGGGGAGTGAAACTGAGGAGAATCGCTTGGGAACCGTGGGCCTGTGTGTGATCTCTCTGCTCGGAGCTTTGAATTCTTCTGTGGTGTAATTGTTCACAGACACGTGGTGACAACAGCATCGCCGCTGACTGTTGGACTTAACTTTTAATTGATCGGTTGAGCACAGAGGAGTTGGCCCGTCGGGAGAGAAGAAGGAGAAAAGTAACCGTCTGGAATCCGTTAACGGCAATACGCACCGTGCGAGCGCAGGTGGCGGGGGAGGTGAGACCCGAGCCCCGCTGTCACACGAGCATCCGATTTGAATGCCATCCTTTGTGGTCACGTGTCCAAATTACACTTTGTGGGTTTTTTTGTTTGTGTGAGTATTTTTTTTTTTTTTTGCAAAACCTTTTTCAGTCGTCTGGTTGCGGTGTGTAAATGCGCATTTGGTACCAATTCAGGGTTGTGGGTGCTGGGCCGCACAAACACGTGCACACACACACAAGCGCACACACTCTTTCTCTCTGTCTCACGCACCCCCCCCCCCCCCCCCCCCCCCCCCCCCCCCCCCCCTTCTCCCCCCCCCCCCCCCCCCCCCCCCTTACACACACACTCACACACACACACACATACACACACATACTGGGTCTCACTGAGTAACACTGGGGTTGACTGGGTTACACTGGGTTACAAAGGGGTTCTACTGGGTCACACTGGGTCTCACTGGGTCTCACTCGGTCTCACTGGGTAACACTGGGGTTGACTGGGTTACAAAGGGGTGATACTGGGCTACACTGGGTAACACTGGGTCTCACTGTCTCACACTGGGTAACGCTGGGTCTCACTGGGTTCCATTGTGTTACACTGTGTTACAAAGGGTTCATACTGGGCTACACTGGGTCTCACTAGGTAACACTGGGTAACACTGGGTAACACTGGGTCATACTGAGTCACACTGGGTAACACTGGGTTACAACGGGGTTATACTGGGCTACACTGGATAATTTGGCTGGAGCTGCGCTCCCACTGAGTGCCTGCTGCACATCTGGAAGAAAGAAGCCAGTATGGGTCTCCCCTCAGTGTTTACAGCACTGTTGTTTTTTCACACTCCTCGCAAAATGTTGCCCAAACACACATTCCAGTCTCAGAGCTCCACATGGGGGCAAAGAATATGTTATATTTTTCCACTGTAAATCCCCCCCCCCCCCCCCCCCCCCCCCCCCCCCCCCCCCAGTGCACCAGAGGGAAGGCTGGTAGGAAAACAAAAGCTGGAAGCTGGCATGGATCAGTCAGGCGACAAGAAGGTGCCAGTGGCTGGAGGAGTGGCTGAGAGTGAAACGATTGCGTCTGTGCGGGAGAATGGTGCCAGGCCTGGTGGCCGAGATGGCACACGAGTTCATGTGAGGTCAAACACAGCTGGGGGAGTGGCCCCAGGAGCTGGCAGGGCAGCTGAGTCGGTTGACTGTGTGTTTGAGGAAATATCAGGAGGCATCGTTACATTCCAGCAGTCACTCAAAGAACATCAGCCAAGGAAACCAAAGTGCAAAGCCGGCAGCAACGACGTGATCGTGTCCGCTCCAGAATCTACAATCGAACATGATTCCTGTGTTCCCACAATCTCGCATGAAAGGGCAACAGGTTGAACGAGCTGCTGCTGTTTAGACAAGAAAACAATATGAGGAGTGCAGAACGGACAATGGTCAGGCCAGGGGAGTCCCACATGCTCAGCCAGTCAACGCACAATGACACACGGCTCATGGGTTGCCAGGCTTAGACTGCAGGACCCTGTTATAGACAGGTTCACCAGGTCCAAGGATTATCCATCTGAGATTACCTGTCCCTCTGGGTAACGTGAACCCCCTTTTGTGGTCTGTAGGGCAACAGTGTGCGAGGCAGGCGTTGGTTTGAAATGCCAGAGGTGATGGGGATGACAGGCCTCATTGGCCTGGGCAGAGGGAGGGGCCATCGGGGAGGCGAGAGGGGGGGGGGGCAGAGGTCATTCAATCATCCACCATTACATCACATCAAAAATGAGCTGTGTAAGAATTTCCCTCCAATAATGCACATGGCTGTTGTGCACAGTCTCCTCTATCAATCCTTGAATGCGGAATTCATATTTGCCCTGATATGGAGCTCTCACAGCCAGGAGGTTAAAGCTCTTCCTTCACAGCTCTTCAGTGGGAACAACTTGATGGGATCAAGTTCAGCTCCTGACAACAAGCCCTGGCTCTGTCAAGTGTTAAGTTCCATTGTGACCTACAACGGGACACAATGGCCCCGCAGCACAGAGCCTGTACCACACTGCCTATCGAATGACATCATCACTCCGAGAGAACTTTGAGGGAAGCCAAGTGATCAAAAGATATGTGCAGTGCCAGTATCATTTGTACTGTTGAATCATGCAGCATATGAGAAACTGACTCAGTCAGCAAAAATCTAAATATAGATCTGAAGAGTTGAATTGCATAAAAATGTAATTGAAATTAAATGTTCCTATTAGATTATTATGAGTATTAGTATTATTGTAATAATCACAATAATGATGATAATAATAATAATAATAATAGTAATGATAATAATAACAACACCAAATACAATAGTAATAATAATTATTATAACAATAGTAGAAATTTAGCAATAGTAGGAGTAGTAGTAGAAGTACTGATAGTATTACATAGTTGAAGGAAATATATCTTAAAGAACAAATCAATATATCAATATATTCATTCACAATATTAGTAAGTAAAATAAAGAAAATGAAGAAAATGATTAGTGAAAAATGAAAAATTTGAAACATCTGTATATATTTATGACTACTCAGTATAACATTTTCTTTGCAGTACAATATCAGCAATTATTTAGAGAGAGTTCAATAATCGGTCTGTGCACTCTTCTGCTGTTTAGTGCAATCCTGCACAGTGAGTTTTATTAGAGCTTCTCCTGCATGTAAAAACCAGCCTAAGCTTGGTGGGAATGAAGCATGAATGCTAAAGTTGTGGGCAACACAAACAATAAGTTGCAAGACGATATGAATCTTTGTAAGACTGAGGGAGGCATAGGTCTCCACAATTCACAGAGGACTTGTGGGACAATGCCTGTAGCGTAATGTGAAAATATTGACTGTAATTACAGTTCAAATAAACATCTTCATGACAATAAAGGAGGAGAGAGGAGCTGTGTGGAACAGCCATGAATAAGTGAACAGTCATGGTAAACTACAGAGTGTCCCGGCATTTACCATTGTACCCCTGACCCCAGCTTTGTCCTGACCATTTTGCCGCAGTGATTCAAGTGTTTAACCTTGTCATATTAAAGCTTTTGTCACTGGAGGGCGAGACGACTGGGGGCCAGGACGGTGCTGGGGATCCCAGAAGGGGCCGGCGCTTGTGGATTGTCAGCGACTGTCTCTTGCCTGCCAAAAAACATCAAAGCTTTGGCGACTTACTCATTTCATCTTTGAACCCCACCAAAACATGCCCTCTCCGCTCCCCCCCCACCTGCATTCCTGTCCCATATAAGCGGCTCATGCTTTGCTCTTAATTAAAACACGGGTAAAACAGAACTGGTGCACGGGAGGACAAAATCAGACCAAGTGGAAAATACAAAAACAGAAACACCTCCAGAGGATTTGTTGTGGACTTGTAGCTCTGTGCGATTGTCTTGCATGTCATGCCAGCTGCCTGTCAAAATCAGGAGACGGTGTGAGTCTGAGCAAGCCCGCTCGCCGAGGGAGCAGCCTCCCATCAGCTCCTCGCCAAGATTGATGGTTACCTGAGGCGGAGATCAAAGTCAGACAGGATACATACGCCTCGGTGTTTAACTCTTTCATCTCCGTCCTCTTCTGCATGAGTCATGACCCTTAACCTGACTATCTGTTTGACCTCTGACTGGGGAATGGTACTGGCTCTCTCTGAGGATGACGTATGTCTTTAGTGGAGCAAATACCTTTAATTATAAAAAAAAAAATTTGATTGTCATAAATGTGCTTTTTTTAAAATTATAATGGTCCAATACAAAACAACTCTAGGTGGTGGTGCATCCGCCTGCCTTCACTTCTGATTCTTTTCTAATGCCTCCTCATGACAAACAGAGGGCTGGTTTCTGAGTGTGGGGCTCTCCTCACCGCTGAGGCCGGTGGTGCAGGGTTATTTGCATTCCAGCAGTGAGAGTGAGGACAATTAAGCCATTTCCCCTCCAATCTGTCTCCCTGCAGCCGCCATCCAGGCAGCCCGGCACATCAATGGGGACTGCAGCTGCATGGCCAATGTGTGCCAGGCTGTGAGGCGAGGGAGCCGGGAGAAGATTGGGGTTAAAACCCTCCTGGCCCTCAGATTGGCTCCATACCTGAGTCAAAGCACAGTCACGACCAACAGCTGTTGCCTGCCAGAGGTTCCCAGGCACCACATCTGCACAAGCATCACACGGCTCACCGTTTGTTTTTGTGTTGATTTGAGTTCTGTCATATTTGTGTTATTTTTAGCCCATTCTCACACTCTGGTGGCTGCAGGTTCACCGGTGCCACGCACCTTCCATCACAGTCCATTCTTGTGCAACCCCCGCCCCCCCTCCCTCCTCCTCCCCCCCTCCCCCAAGGCCCTCCAGACTGGCCACTCCAAAATCAATTAGCCAAATCACATTTCACAAAAGTAGCTATAGAGTGGGGCTTTCAGCAGCCAGGCCCCTCAGGTGTCGCTGCCTCAGCATTAAGGTGCAGCCTGGGCAGACGAGCCAGGGTTTTAAACTGCGTGGGATTAAAGGAAACAAAGAGCCATAGATATCTCACAACACCCGCGCAACTGGCTCCTGAAGTGCCGCTAATAGGGAAAGTCTTAGGCCCAAATTACGGACGCTCAGAACTTAATCTCCCCGACACCCGGGCTGCAGCGGGTATCCGTTTCCAACTGTACCCGGCAGCAGGAGCCGTCCCCGACTCGGACGTGACCACAGAGCCTTCACATGACAAGGACCTCTATCTCCGCTCAGCCCCGCAGAGTCCAGGTGATCAATCATTTACATGTGTAATTAGGAGCTGGTGTCAAAACAGAAACTGTACACTCTCTCTGGGACCCCGTGAGCAGTGGGCTGACATCAGACTTGGCAAGCTGTGTGTAAACAGGGTCAGAGAGAAAGAGGGGCGGGGGGGGGGGGGGGGGGGGGGGGGACGGGGGGGGGTTATGAAATGCTGAGATGTGCACTTTTTTTTGACACATTCAAGATCTTACCACCCAAGGGGCAAACTCCTACCTCAGAATATCAAGTTATGTAAGAGCATCTGTGTGTGTGTGTGTGTGTGTGTGTGTGTGTGTGTGTGTGTGTGTGGGTGTGTGGATACGGGATCTTGTGTGATCTCCTGTGTACTGACGACAACTAAGATCTGTTAAAAATGAAAAACAAATTCTGCCTAGTCACGTTTATTTGCAAAGGCCTCACAGTCTCTCGGGGCTTCACAGTCGTCTTTATAAGGCAGGAAAACTCATGTGGAGAGTTGTTGTTATGGATCAGCAGCCTCTGATCCCCTTCCCCACATAAGTCAAACTTTTTGATTTACTCTACCGGGCAGCCGAGCGGCCATTCAGCCCATGTGAAGTCATAACAAGGGATTACACTGCAACAACAAACACATCCGAGTGGAAAGTGATGCTTTGAAAACAAGCGACACGAACCAAAGGATGGTGGGGATTTACTTTTGTTTTTCTTTATCTTTTTAAGTTCTCTGGAGAAAAAAAAAATCACACCGACAAAAAAAAATAAGTTTCCCCTGACCAGATCTTCTGAAGCATTTTCCCGCACTGGGCAAGCAAATGCAGAAATACCGATGCCCAATAATCCACCTGTCACCTGAGGGGGATAGGTGTGGTGCTGCAGGGCTAAGAAGGAGGAGGAGGAGGAGGAGGAGGAAGAGGAGGAAGGTGGGGGGGGGGCACAGCAGCAGACAATGAGGGAGTGTGCAGGCCACCGTGACTTATGTGGACTCATCCAGCCACCACCTCAGCGCCCAGGGGGGGTGAGTGGGTGTTTAAAAGGGCCTGTCTGGGGCCTAAAGTTTAGAGTTTCCCGGCACAGAGTGGCTGAGCTTTGAAGAGGCAGGTCCAGTAATGAATTAGAGTATTGTCTGCTCGGAGGGAGAAGCCTCTGGGTGGGACGTCACATCAAAGAAGGTCCCGCTTTATTACTTAGAGCCAGGGTTCAGGTATGCAAGTGAACAGAGCAAGAGGCCAAACACAGGGCTGATCCTTCAAGAAGGACTTTCAGGACAGTTAACATCAGGGGGAAGGCGATCAACTTCAGGTGTCCGGGGTATGAGACCATTATTAAGAGTAAAGATCATTTTCTTATAAATACGCAGATATCAAAATGTTTCCTGTTCCAGGGGTCATGGATTAAAAGGTCAATAAAAGGTCAACTCCAACAGGACATTGTGAAATTGTTTTCAGAGGCAGCAGCAGGTGGTTTGTGTCTGATTCACTTTGAGGGCAGCTAAAGTGATAAAGAAGTCAATAAGATGAAATAACATCATTGTTACATGTCTTTAACAGCACAATGAGGCATTTCTTATGAGGGCATCTGAGTCAGTCCCATTACTGGGGTTTGAAATTTGCTATTAACTGAGAAGTTCTTCCGTTTTTCTTCCAAAAACGAAATGCTGTGCTATAAAAATGTTTTTCCCACAGTGTCAGGCACACAAACATTTATGGTTATTGACACACAGACACCTTCGGAAGTTCAGTTAGTGTCCACAAAGGTGCAGCATCGAGGGTGTCAAACATAGGGCCTGCGGGCCAAAACCAGCCCAGCAGAAGTTTCAGTCCGGCAAGTTCCAAAAGTCATTTTGCTGGGCGTCATTACAGAGAAGTCGCAACTGCAATCTTTCAATAGAAATCAACTGCCATTTCAAATGTGTCCACTGGGGGTCGCAAACAGAACCATCAAACAAACTGTTCAAGGTGGAGCTGCCGGTAAAAGGTCTTTGCATGCCTTGTCACGTCTTTTAACCCACATTTGTCTCACCCAGTGGAAAATGGTGATGACCACACTGAAACAGAAAATCTATCATTCTGTCGTGTTTTTACTTTTTTTCCCTTGCTAACACATTTTTAGAGACTTGAAACAAAAGGACAAGTCTTGAAAATGCAACCCCCTTTTTAAATGTGTCAGATGAGAAGAAGCTGCCAAAAGACTGAGTTGTTAACGTATGGGCCCAACTGGCTGCATGAACACCACCGAACGGGAGCACCACGGTTCACACTGGCTGCGTGTTCAGCAGCAGAGGAGCAGTGTGGGTACGAGCATGATCGTTTCATTTCCTCCAATATAAATACGACTATGCAACGCCAGGACACTACACTATGAATACATACCACTTACTGTCCTTTGATTGGATATACAGACTCAATCAATGATAAACATGAGAGTGCATTATTCTGAAACAGAAACAGGAAGAGATGGGAAGGTTATCCATTAGACCTGATGATCCGTGCTTTTACCTGGCATTAGGAATACTGACAGAGTGTTCTTGCATTGTTATTTACAACTAGCAGAAAGTGTGTCTTTGGAGACAAAGAGACATGATGGACTCATGGCGCCACACTGCTGACCTCAGAGCCAAACTTCAGCTACATGTAGCCTCACGGCCGACCCTGAGGAGGACAGTTGTTGCGACCCATTCAAAGGGTTCAAATACAGTGCTTTCATTTGGGTTGGCCACTATAATACACAAAGTTAGCAGATATCTGTGCATTTTTTTTAATGTGGGAGGAGCCGCTACACACAGTTCATTGACCTGCTCCATGTTCCCGACGAAGGCGTTTCTGTACTCCCCCCCTCCCCTGGTGAGTCACGAGCTGCCAATGGCTGCAATCTCTTCACGGCGACACACCCAGCTGTCGTCCACGTCTCACATCTCACCACCGTGCACCTTTTTCTGGCAGACGTAAGTTTTCGCGTGCGGCCGTCAGACCACTAGCGGTGTGGACACACAGACAAATGGCCCACGGCCCCGCACACCGTCCCCAGGCGGCGGCAGCAGCCTCCCTGCTCTCGGGGTCATTCTCCCATGACATCCTCCTCAGTGCTGGAGAGGGAACAACACACCTCCGCTGGGAGCTTTAGAGGATGAGGCAGTGACACAAGAGAGAGAGAGAGAGACACACACACACACACATACCTGGACTGAGTGGAACTAACCAGGAATGCAGATTGGACGGTGATAGCGAGGATTTTAAATATACAACATGCTCCGGCGCCGTATGATGGAAGCAGAGAGGTCACCGTGACAGTTACAGGGAGATGCAGAAGAATGTTGACCGACCGTGTTGTGTTCCTTTGATAACTTGTGACAGCATCTAATGTCTCACACTGCACATGCACATGTTGACAACCAATTACGTGAAGAAGAACTATGTCACTCATGTATGTCTCTCGATGAAAGTGTCTGCTAAATGACACAGTCGTGGTAGCACACAGATACATATAATTAATACGTAGAAATACACACAATCGCACACATGCCAATGGAAACTAGTTCGACCGTGCACACAGGTATGAATGAATACACACACACACAAACATGCACCTCAGATGTACTCTGTATGTGACGATAATTATCAATGTGCACAAACAAATACACCATGTGCTCAAATGATTCCATAAATATTCCGGGTGTGACACTCCCATTGTTAAATGAGAACATGTAAACATTGCAACAGAGCAGCTACCACTGCCATAGACTATCACTGGACCGTACACTATAGGCCGCCATGTCGCACCACCATTTTCTCATTGTTGCCCATAATGGACATAATAAACATTGTTTGAGGTTTAACAGTAATTGTAGTCTTTTCTGCAAATAGTTTTTTTTGGGGGAGGGGGGAGGGGGTCAGGTAAAGAGGAATTCTGCTGCAAAATGCAACTCGTATCACCAGTTACTACACACTGTCATTTAAAGCAAGCATTTAATTGACTCTGATTAAAAGCAGAGCGAAACAATACATCTTTGCTGATAAATCTGGAATAGAATCGATTCAGGGTTAGCGCCCCATCCCTGAGGAGCCATCCAGGGTCACCAACAACCCAAGCATACTCGGTGTATGTGCTGGATTCCTGCCCTGTGGGAGTAGTAGCTCTCTGCTCAGCCACCCGGCGATAATGTCATAATTGTCCTGTTCCTCTGCTCCTCTTTGGCTACGGGGACACAATGGATGGCAGCTTATAGGCGGAGTGTGAATAGGGGCCCCGACTAACTGGGTGGCTCCCGGATTATTCCCACACCTGCTGCTCACACCTTGTGAATGGCTGTTCTGAGCCACAAGTTAGGGTGGTGAGGTTTTAATGTATCAGGCAAAGACTATATCACACCGACAAAAAGATGTGTGGGAGACTTTATACAGTTGGTTACCTTTAAATAACTGTAATTTCTTTTATTTTCAGGGATCTGCAGGGCATGGTCGAACCACAGTCTATCAGTGGCGCTCCCCAGGTCTCAATTAGCCCTGATGACTTACCTAGAAGGAGCTTGTGTTTAAATCAAACAAGGAAGTTATTGCTGAGTGAGGCATAATAATTGATTCTGGGCCCCAGAACCACAAAACAATTACTGATCACTTATGTGTGTTTGTCAGCAATGACAACAGGGGTGTCAATAAAACAACAGGTGGGGAAAACAAAACTGCTCACCAGGGACCGCGCTCAGCCTCACACAGGAAACACTGGCCTGAATTATATTTAATCGAATTTATGGAGAATAAAAAAAACAAATACAGACAAAAATCTTCTTATAATTTATAAAAGTTAAAAAAAAATTGATTGCATCCACTTGTTTCTCATCCCTTGTGAATAACAACATTCTTGTTAAAACATGAACACAAAAACAACACTGGCGACACAGGGGAGCAGAGAACAGGTGTTCACGTGTACTATATGTGGCCTCATCACCTGAGGTGAGTGACACCATGCTGCCATCTGCCACAGTCACATGTATCTTCTCATAGGTGCGTGGGAACAATAGAATTATTTCAGGTCTGTCGATTTCTACTTAAGGGAGTGCGTGTAAATGTCTCTCCAAGATTTCCTTATAAGTCGCTGAAGCTCATTTGTGGTGGACGTGACCGGCATCTGCAGTGATGCACTTCCTGTGGGTTTGTCCCTTAGTCTGGCCCACAGTGAGATCTGCAGATAATGGTTTAAACTGGGGCCGGTTTCTCGCCAGCTGCCTCCTCCGGTCACATTAACTTGGACCTCATTAGTCATAATCTGCTCCCTAGGGCCCACCATGAAAAACCTGAGCCTGCCTGGCCACTGCATGAAAAAAAAATGCTCAGAGCCAAGTGTGCCTGACCCCCGAGATGAAAAAAGCAAAATCTCTTATCTGATGGACGGAGCTTTCAGGCAGAAAGTCTCTTTCTCGTGAGATAACAGAAATAGCTACTTTTGGAAACCTGCATGTGTGGACAAATACAGTGGGTCTGTGGCTGTTTCTCCTCTTACCTAATTCATAACCACAAAGCCATGCGTCCACTGTTGGTCTACTGCTCGCATATTTATTTGTGGCCACAGAACGTTCCTTTGAGAGAGAAATGTGGAGCGAATAACCTGAGGTAACCAAATTTGGCCTGAGGAATCGAGCCAAGCTTCAGCCGACATGATGAACAGTTGGCGACAAAGCCGACAGGATGACTGATCCTGCTCGCACACTACATACTTGCAGCCTCCTCATTGGCTGCGTACGAGAGGGTTAGCACTTCAAACACATCCATATTTCAGTGACAGCAGGCTCCGGGGGAAAACAATCCATTTAGGTCTAATCTGTTTGAAAAACCACCCCAGGAGGAGCGAGACAGGCCCGCAACAATAGGAAACCTGTTGGAGGAGATCTGCGTAGGGAGACCGCGTCAAGATCCTGGAAATCAGATCGACCAGGAGGCAGGAGGAACCTCAGTTGACCAGAACTTGACTCCATTGGCCCCGGATACGTCACCTCAGGCAAAGTGATGAATTGTGCTTTTAATGTAGATCATGTGGAGGGAAGATTTCAGAGAATGTCTGTCAATCAAAGCCCTGAGATAAACGGAGAGATGTTTGAAGCGTGGCAAGTTAGAATATCAGATGAGCAAGGGATGGAATGAGAAGATAGAGGGGTGGGACCAGAAGGTCCATAATGATCCCAAAGAAAGAAATACAAAAAAAAAACTGTGTGAGTTTTAAAGGTAAATACTGCAAGAAATCTTTCTTTGAGTCCACCATGTTTTGTTTGCAAGTTTACGTCATTGTCATGCAGTTATGGGCTCGAGGCCCCGAAGGCTACAAGTGCTCAAGATGGCTCAGAGGCATCAAGCTCCATTGTTTCCTATAAGATTTAAAGACCCCAACTATTTTGTCGTCTTTCCCCCTGACTGTTACCTTTCTTCAGTACGCACTCACCGCAGAGCCAAGAGGAATGTTGTGTTAAGTCGGACCAACAATGGCAACAACAAACACCAACAAAAGCCAAAAGGGCCAAACCCAACCAAGTTACCTCTCCCTGCCCTGCCGTTTCAACGCAACCCTTGCCCCCCTGCCAAGCCTGGAATGCTGGGGACAGCGACCTTTTCACCCAGGTGTTTCACCATGGGTTCTCAGGAAGATTAAGGAGGAGGAGGAGGAGGAGGAAGAAGAGGTGGTGGGAGTGTCTGCTGTAGATCCCACTAGGAGAGGATTCCATTTTTCAGAAGGAGGATCAGATACTGGGTTTGGATGGTGTTGAATTTCATGTTGTATGACAAAGACAATCTTTTTCTTTTGAATTTCCTTTTCCGCAAACATGCATCATATCAAGAAATGTGGCTGTCTAAATGAAATGACTGAGAATGCTATGGTGTTCCACAAACAGAGAGGAACACATGGATCATGCACACCAAATATTACAATGCAAACAACAAACACAAGAAGAAGATCAAATATAAGAAGGAGGAGAAAACTAATAATTTGATGATGATGGCGGCAAAGAATACGCAAGAAAGAAAAGGAGACGTTCATGTGAACTGATGATAAGGTACTGCTTTGGGTCAAACTGGACTGCAAGTAATGTGCCTTTGTTGTTGTTGTTGTTGTTGTTGTTGTTGTTGTTGTTGTTGTTGTTGGAGTGTTAGCGTATGTGGGTCAAGGGACAGAGGCATGAGAGACGCGTATAGGTTGTAAAGACAAATAAGACATGTAGGCATCTTGAGATATGGTCTCTCTGGGACCCAGTATCAAAAAGTGTTATATTCGCACTTTGCTGTGTGGATGAAACACCCGTATGATTAAAAAAAAACTTTGGAGCATTCCCCTAAACTTGTCTCCGTGTGGACAGGGCGTTAGTATCATAGTGATCTTGCAGACTTTTCCTATGTGGCTGTTTTGGCCTTTTCTCAAAAATGTGGAACTCGATGTGCGACGTTTTTGAACTGAACCTCCACTGAAGTGAACGCAGCCTCATTAAAGAGGCCTCTGCTCGGCGGCAGCAGACTGTTAGCCAACATAAAAGTGTGATTAGTGATTTTATGGGCCTTGCCTTCAAACTCGGTTTCCGTTGAATTCTGTGTTGTTGTTGGAATGTTGCCCAAAGCCGACGCTCCAGTCGTCTGCGGGGGCTTCTGGGAGGGCGGGGCCACAGGGTGCACCATCAGGTGTGTTCATCACGCTGAGGCGCCCACCACCTCATCTGTTCCTGCACAGCAGCTGTCTGGGTGGCAACAGTGGCCCTGACATCACACAGTCCCTTGAAAGAGCAGGATAACCGCAGCTTGAGTCTGCAAACTCACATACAAATTATATAATCTCTAAAATGCCACTTTAGGTGTAATCTCCTATGCCACAAACATTGGATAGCTCTTAAACCCAGACTTTATGAAATGATGCTCAATGCGTTTAGCGTCTGTGTGTGGGATCATAAATCATAAAAGAAGCTCCACTGCATGTCTTCACATGTCGGAGATGGAATAATCTTGTCCAGAGGGGTGACGCACGCCCCCAAACAAAATGTCTCCAAGCAAATGGCTTAAATGTGTTGGACCAAATCTACTCTCCATCTGCACGGCACATTTGAGAATTACATCAAGCGTACACAGTCACTCCATGTTACGCAGGAGCGAAAAGACAAACAACAGCAACGGTGGCGAGAAACAGCTCCTGACGCACTCCAGATATGAACATCCTTCAACTGCAGGCGGGGATCATGCAGCCAAAATTCTGCCGGTTCTCCACAAGCAAGGATTTCACAACTCAGCAAGTTTGAAAATTCCAACGCTGAGATAAAAGAGTAATCCACCGTGTTGGCTCCAGATAACCAGGGTTGGCGGCTATTATTACAAAGTGCTGCCAGATGCTGCCACTGCCTGATCAGTCGGTCTCCATGTTATCAAATATCTCATCATCAGGGTCTTATATCATATTTTCCTCATGTCCTGTTATATTCAACACCTCAAGGTCAATGTGTGACTTTAATTATATGAAGAACTGAATATATACCTTAACACTTAAAGGTGCAGTGTGTAGGATTTTGTGACATCTAGAGGTGAAGTTCTGATCATGCAGGAGAACCAATGGCAGCCCTCAGTTGTCATTAAAAGATACATAGATGTTTAGTACATCCAGTTTTACTACCAAAATATCACACACTGCACCTTTAATCTTGTTACAGATAACAACACATCTAGTGTCTGTTGAGCTGAATGGGGCCGGGCACTTAGCATACGCTTCACCTATGTATTAACAATAGCTAAACGACTGTAAATACATGATGATGCAACATGGCTGCCTGCATCAGAGGGACTTCCTCCTGATGTAAATACACATGACTTATTCAGGGGTAATATAAACAGCCATCTTTCCATTCCATTGACCATACAGTACAAGAAACCATCAATTTAATTTCTATACACTCCATTTCTGTCAATGGGATGGGAGCTAACTGGGTTAGCCACTTAGCATAGGCTCTACCTGTGTGTGTTGACAAAGGTGTGTGTGTATGATAACCTGCCTTAGGGTTCCTATAAAGCTGTAAAGAGTTTACCACCATCTTGAACTGTCAGGAACAAGGTCAGCGAGGGCAATCAAGTAATGTTGAATAAACAGTCCTAATAACAACAAAATTGATGCCCCCTACCTGTTGGAGGATCCCTTTGATGGCAGCAAGCCAAATCCTGCTGTTGTTTCGCTTTAAACGTTTCAGGAACTGAGTGGGTTGATGACAAACTTCATTAAATATTACAGTTTGATATATAGTGGCACTTAAATATTTGCTTAGGTGCCCTGGGTAAACTCCACACACTCAGTGTGTATTTACTGTTCTTTGGTCTGTACATGGGAGTGGTGCATACGCAGAATGATATGCTAAATACATGTAACGAAATAATGTGGCATCCTCTAACTAATGTATTTTCTTTTCACATGTTGCTGCATGTGTGACTACCTTCTGAACAGTTTTACAAAAACAGTCTCCACCGCACATGGGGCAAAAGGTTCTTAGGTGGGAGGAGCCTGAGGTAAAATAACTGTAGATTGTAGATCCTATTGACAGATTTTAACTTGTTTCACAGGGAATATTGAATAGAATAGAATAGAAAATAATAGAATGCAATACAATATAAGAGAAGAGATATTAGTCAGCCCAATAGGGGAAATAGTTGTGTTGATGGCTCCTTGAGTAAGAGTTTGTGACATCTGGTGGTAAAGTTGCAGGTTGCAGCTTAGGATCCCTCTCATCACCAATGGCAGAATGTCATTAAAACTCTAAGGTTATTTCTCTTGTCCAGTCTGGATAAACATAAACACATGGTGGGCTTTGAGGCCTGTTCAAGAGTAAACAAAAACAACTATAAGGTGAATATGCACTCATAAAAACATCTATGTTCCATCTCTGTCAATAGAAACAACTTCACTTAAATCGGAAACACCTTTAAGAGACTAGTCTATCTGAAGGTGTAACTCGGCGCAGCCGAAACTTCATATAGCAACATTTACAAAGTGCAGCTTTCCATTTAAAGAACAATAAACAGTTAGCCCATGTTAAACGGCTAACAAGCGTTTGCAAAGCATAAACACTGTCATGCAAATGAATTGCCAGTCATAATCAATACTTCCTAAAGTTTGCCAGATACCAGCCGTGCTCATGTTCCTCCGGATATTGACCATGAGCAGGTCTCTGCTGCAGCTGACATTCATTCAAAGTCATTCATTCGCCCAGGAAACACAACATCACACACCACAGCCTGCAAGTAGTATAATACATTGCTCTCCTGTGAATATCTGCGTTCTCACACTTGTTGATTCATTCGGGCAGGAAGCTGCGGGCTTGTGTGGATCGAGGTGCGTCAGAAACACAATCCATCAGGGCAGAGTGAGGTTGAGCAAGGCAGAGCCGAGCGGGTGGGCCCGTCCTGTGAGACAGTGTCCAGACACCATCCTGACAGCTCGGGCTTCACTGACACCACTGACACATGTGTTTCCAACAACACGAGCCGGCACCAGGTGAGGAGACGTGAAAACACAAGAAGGTACGGATCAAAAAACGAAGGAAAACGCTCCGGATAATCAAAACAAAAACAATGGAGAAATTACCAAGTGGTGAGGTCATGCAGCAAGGATTCACACTGAGTTCAAAACTGTGATCACAGATAGTCAGATATTTAAGTTTCATCATGACAATGCATTTTTCTAAAGATAGTCTCGTGCTATCTTACTCAGCAGATCTCTAAGTGCAATAACTGATCCCATCAGAGACATGTAACCCACCGGTGCTAATCGACACCAGCAGCTTCCTACTGCAATCAAACCTCTGTAAACCCCACACTATTTGCAACATGGCTGCCTTACCTCATCCTCCATGTGACCACATGTATTGTGGATCTAAATCAGCCCAATTACTTAGTGCTTCCTCAAATGTTCAAACCAGATTTACTGACACTTGCCAGAAAAAGGCTCAGGGAGACTCACTATATCTGCCTCTGGCTTCTTGTCTATTCTGTGAAACGATGGTTTTCATGAACTGAAATCATGGCTCGGAGATTTTCCTCCATTGTGGACAAATCCCTCCTGAAGACTGTGGCTACCGTGCTTATATCGCACCAGATGATCCAATATCCCACAAATGTTCAAGCCGGGAGATGTTTGAATGGCTGCAGAGTAATGGCGGCATCCTGCAGCGCCACACCAACAGCAGAACCACAGAGAGACAGTGAAGGTGACAGATGAGACTCTCTTCTTTGAGTGGGTTAGCATATGGCAACAATCAGGGAAAGTGAGGGTCTGCATGGCCCTGTAGTAATTAGTGGATGGCCTCGTGTTCATGTTTCTTTTAATAGCTCAACACGGCCCAGTGTGGACTAAAAATAAACAGGGCAATTAGGGGCGGCGAGGAAGGCCGTCATTTGAGGGGTCTGACCTTTGAACCCGGGTCGGAGCCCAGATAGAGGTGTCCATGTGGACCACCTGCACCCCTCTGGGTCAACAGTGGGAGAGACCATGTTGTGTTTATGTTAGGGGTCAGGGACACAGATCAGCCATTCTAAGGTAAACACGATGTGTGAGTAAATATGGTCTATTTATATCACAGGGAGCACAAATGCTTCCTCTGGCTCTGGAGCCAAGATGCAACAGATGAAGCAGTTGTTTAGAAGTACAAAGTTAGCACTGTTGCTAGCTTAGACCCTCTTTGTGGAGATCTCTGCATCATGTCTTAAGATTGCAATATGTAAACTAGCGTCCATAAACCCTCAATGAAAAATCGTTGAGGCAATGTTCAAGCAAAACAAAGGGCAAATGTACCAGATCAAAAAGTTAGCTTCAGCACTGCATGGTAGCTATAAGCAAGTTTGCAAACAAGAAATCTGGGAATTCAGACTAGAAATGTTTTTGATTGTGCGTCACTAACTAGCAGAGAGAATATGTGTAGGATTCAGCGGCATCTAGTGTAGAAGTGTCAGGATACACTTTACTAGTTCCTGCCATATGTAGAAGAACCTATGGTAGTCTTCAAAACTCAACTTGGCTTAGTTTGTCCTTTTAGCTTGGCGGTGCAACATGGCTGCCTCATTAAAGAGGACTTATGATGGAAGATTCTAATATTCTCTATTCACAAGGCTCATTTAACAGTAACAAAAACTGCAGGTCATCCATTCCACTGATAATGCACATAGAAACATCAATATAGACGTGTATATTCTGTTTTTGTCAATGGAAAAGACTTCATTTAAATCTTACATACAGGACATTTAAGAACAAATCGAGTGTTGTGGTAGCTGTTAATGAACACAACCAACCAGTCATATGGCTATTTCTCAGTCATATAGTAGATACAAAACAAGACCCAGTTCCACAGCAGCAGTTACCATTGTCAATATGAAACCTAGAAGTTTGGGCTTAAGGATTTTTATTCACCTCCTTCTGATTAAACAGTCACATAGTATCTTCATGTACACGTTATCAAGTCAGGTTGAATGTATTACTCAGCCTCTGGTCAGCCTCTCCAGTCTGGAGGTCATTACAGTGAAATTTAAAGGGAAATTCGGTGTTTTTTTCCTTGGGGCAAGTACAACCGTGGATACACCGAGACTTTAATTTCCCAGTCCACCACCGCACCCATTTCTGTGTTTTCTCCCAGTGCTCCGTGTTTTGAAGAGGAAATCAAAGTCCTCAGCCTCGTGAATGTGTTTCTCTACACTGGCCAGAGGTCCGGCGCAGATGTTCACGTCGGCCCAAGAACAATAACTAGAGCTTTTTCACACATGGCAACTCTCAAACAGAACTTGGCACCAAAGAACCTGCAAGGTTGTCCCAGACTGACCTTTGACCTCCCGTGATGTCAATGATCCTCTCCACCAATTAGACGCTGGAAGCTGCCCTTGGACTTGCTGGGGCCCCAGACACAAAGACAAATGATTCTATCAGATTAAATGTTTCTTAATGGCAAGCAGAGAGACCGAATGTGGGTGTTTCACAAGGAGCCACATGTGAATTTCGAAGGTTATCGTTCCAAATGAAGCTCATTTGTAACCAATATCTGAATGAGGAGCCGAGATCTGGCAGAGATGAGAAGGAAAATTTCTTGTTTGTTACTTCAGAGGCAGAATGGGAGGGAAAAAAGCAGTGTAACAGTTTATTTCCTTATGTCAATATTGCTCCATCATGGGCATGTTCTCAGTTTTGATTGCCTATGAGAATAACTGGCAGCCGGTGGAGACTGGGAGTCGTTTTATGTAGCTGTACATACGAAGCAGATTATGGGCAATATGTTCTGACCTCAGTCTGCCAAGAGAAACAGCACGAGCAACCCACACATCCAGAGGCCTTGTTATTTCAAAACACACATTTGGACTCTCCTCTCTGTGCCTACCACAGCAGAAGGTTGCTGGAGCCATCATCCGACCCGGCACAAAGACATTGTCCCTGAGAGCCGAGGCTCAAAGCAACAACAACAAGGTCCGACGCAGTATTTTTAGCCCGTTGACCGAGCCGGACCTCAGGTCTTGATCATTTGACAGACACGCACGCACACGTATGATCACTCAGCCAATCATCTGTCATCCAAAGGTCATGGGGTACCTCACCCGGCTGTGGGATGACCTGGTCACTCCTGTGGCCCCCTCGTCATTGGATGAATCCCCCACCCCATAAAGAGCAGAAAGAGCCCCGCACCATTTATGAAGCGTTTGTTCTTCCTGTCAGCCTTCAATTGAGGATAATTGTCTCTTTCAGATCTCAAGGGCCTGTGATCTGCCATCCATTGAGCCCGAAAGGAGGTTATGTTTCACCTCAGGTTGGCTGGGTGAGTGGGTGGGTGGGTTAGGGTTGGGGGGTGGGGGGGGGGGGGGGGGTTGAAGACTCAAGTCTCAGATTCAAGAGGGAAGGACTTGAAATTCATGTAAACACTCACTCAACATCAAAAGAGGATTATGATGAAATAGAAAATATTACAAAACAATGAAATACTGATATTTACATGAATTTATAATCACCTAAATGTTACAGTTATTTTCCATTACCCTAAAATGAGCCCATCAATGAGGAGGTGGGGGGGATCCTCCCTACAAGGTACAAGTGGTAAAAGTGGACATACTGAACATCTTCTGAGCTTTAATGACAACTGAAGTCGACCAAAGCTTCTCCTGCAGGCTCAGAATGCTGAGTGTGAGGTGATGGACATGCAACATGCAACTTCACCTCTAGATGTCACCAAATCTCACACAATGCACCTTTAAGAAAGGGTCCTTATACAGGTGAGATCTCAGGTCATGTGCTCCCACACACACACTCCGGCCCCTCTGGTCCCTCCTCAAGCCACACATGCAGGAAAAGGCTCCGAGCTTTGGGTCAAACTTTCCTTCCCCATCAGGAGCTGCTGATGTCAGAGCGGGTTTTCCTTCACTTCCTGCCTCACGCTCTTACACCTGCAGCTGCAGTCACATAATCAACTCCCAGTGGCCGGTCCTTTAGCGCGGCAGCTGTGCAGCACCGGCAAGAGCATCATATGGGAAATTAGCATAAGCTGAGGCCCTCGGACTGATTGTTGCGTCTGTGCAACATAACAACATAATCATTTTCAAACTCTAACTGCAACTCGGATGTTGCCTCAGCTCTCCAGAGTCATGCACAACACATAAACACCCCCCCCCCCTTTCTCCCTCTTTATCACTCCATCTCCCC
>JAFBJT010108576.1:83071-135681 GCA_016785325.1 Chascanopsetta lugubris
CACACACACACACACACACACACACACACACACACACACACACACACACACACACACACACACACACAGGCAGGCAGCCATGGGAGGAGGGAATGCGAGGAATGCTCCAAACCCCGGGCTGGTGTTCTGACTCGTCCCAGACTTCATGCCGTCACCACCGGGGTCTGTGGCCAGACCTCCCTGTGCCAGACCCACTGGCTCCAACACCCGCCCAGGCCAGCCAAGCTGCAGCTCGCGACCCATAATTAACCAGCAAGCCACACTGCAGTGCACGTCGCCTCCCCCCCCCCTCCCCTCCCCGAACTAGTGCTGCAGGGGCCCCTCGGAAAACTCAGAGGAGGAATATACGGCCCTCGTACAGCGGCTTCGCACATTAGGATGCTGTGGAGGGAATATCAGCAACGTACATCGAGGTTATTCTACTTGACATCATCTAATGTGGTTCATTTTGGAAGCGAAACTATTTCTGTACACATCTGCACAATTTCTGTAACGCGCATTTTGTCTGTTTATGTAATAGTCAAGTCTTGAAGACACCTCAAAGCACTTTTTGGCACAGTTTGCATTGACCCAGGCGCACAAACATTTCTACTCTGCATCTATTTTCAGCACTTTTTGGACCATTGTGGGGTTTTGTATCTTGCCCGAGGACACTTCAGCATGTGGAGGGGGCAAGAATTGAACCTCTGACCTCTTGGTTAGAGGACAGCCCCTCTCAGCCCTCAGGACAGCTGCCCCGAGTGCTATTGTGCACAGGAAGTGGGTTTGTATGTGTTGGCCTTAAAGGCTGTAAAACCTGATCTATGACTGTATTAGAAATAGGCTCTACATGATAATTATGGACACACTGTGTTGTATCATTGTTAACCTGCATTCTTTCGCTGCTCAACATCTGTTTGCAAAGACAACAGGATGAGCATTATTCAGATTCTGAATACGTGGGGTTTGTGTTGACGAGTAGAATGTAAAATATGTTCCTGGGGACAGAGGGTCATGGGATCGGAGCCTGACGAACCAGTAAAGGCCACGCCAGGTGTGAGTCTCATCTGCATCTGTTTCCGAGCATCCAGACCGAAACCCAGTTTCCAAATGTCTCCGTTTTAGCGTCTTTACAGCTGCCGACTCAAGTGGACACCAGTACGTAAGTATAGCTGAGTCACTGTGTTTCAAAACAATAATGGGGGCAAACGGAGCCTGGCTGAAATCCAACGTGTGATGTTTGACATATAATTACAGCGAGTAAATCAAACTTGGCAAAGATCAAAATGTTTTTTTCTGAGTTAGTTCATTTGAGGCATTTTGGATCTGCCGATAAAAGCAAAGTGTATTTGACTGCTTTAAGAGTAATGCCAGGGTAGCTGTAATTCTCCCAGACTGGCATAATTATGGCTGAAGCCTCTGAGGGAACACTTGAGGAGTAAGCGGTGATCATCCTCGTTTCTCTGCAGGCTGCTCCTCTTGTTCAGGCAGGAAAGACCTTTTCATTCGGGGTGAGGTTTCTTCACAGCAGCCAGAGGCTCCGTCTCAGCAGCGCTCACACCAGCCAAGCTCAGCACACGGGATCGCTTTGCTGCTAAGCAGTGAAAGCGGTGCCCAAGGTGAATGATTTATCGCCTTTTGAAGAGCCGACTCCGACCCCGGCAGCTCCTGATTAGACTTCTCTGCATACGACCTGTGCGCACCTTGAAATGCTGCGACATAGCTCCATCAAGCGCCAAGACGTAGTCATAAAGCCGCATCCAGGCCTCCTGTCGAAGGAGCCTCCTTCCCGCTGATGTGGGGTCACGGCTTGTAAATTTAACAGGGCTTCCTCGAGGAATACCTCATCCTTTGAAAGAGAAACAGGAAAATTACACGGCGGACGGCCCACTTGGGTTTTCACCCCCTTTCTTGCACTGTAATTTGCCTCTGGAGCGGGTCGGCCTAAAATAACCTTAACCTAATATTCACAACATGGGCCACTTTGAGAGATGCTGGAGGTCTCCCCTTGGGTGGCGGCGGAGCGTCACCCAGGCCTGTGGGCGTTAAGAGTTTGTTTACTTGCTTACCTCTCCCAGATACATCAAGAGGCGTGTTATTACAGCTCCTGTAAAGGCAGCAGATCCTAACCGTGGCTCACGATATAGCTGCAAACATTTCAATCCTGTCGAGCGATTTTCCACAGCGCGACCCAACGGGGCGTGATGTGGTTCACGTCTGAAATACTGCGACTTCGCATCAGATCCTCAAATGGATCCGCAGCCCCCGTTTCAGCATTATTCCCCCAGTCTGCAGAGCTCAAGCAGAAAACCACGAAACCCAAGTGATGGGCACGAAAAGAGAAATGCCCATGATCTCAGCTGAACCACTTGAAGTTTCCTACAGGCAGGTTTCTCATTAATCTGAGGCTCAGCTCTTCGCTCCGTATCCTCATCGTATTTCCTTGATCAGCAACCATGACGCCCCAGATGTTTATACAGGCAGCGTTCGAGAGGGATCGTCTCGATCACAATGCTGGTATGCGCCCCTCAGATACAGTATCCACTGATCTGACATTGATTTATGATTTGTGATTCATGGAATACGCATTTGCGGCATCTTCGCCGTGCAGCGGCGAGAGTCGGAGTGGATCCGTGCATGTCAAGGTTTATTGTTTCTTTTGTTGCAAATGATCCCAGTTCGTCCATGTTATAAACACTGTGTGTACGTGACGTGACTGCACTCCGATGACCTCTGGATGCCGATAACAGGATATAATAGACTCCAATAAAGCGTCAGACACATGTGCGCACTGTGCTAACGCCACAACACGTGTTGAATGCAAAGAGTGCATTTCCTCATAAATGCATGAGTATGCGCATACACACACAAACACCCCCCCACCCCACCCCTTCCCATTTCTCCCTCCCCCACCCCCACTCCCTTCCCCTCCCCTCCCCCAACGCTCACACGCACACCGCAGGCACCACACGCACACCGGTTCTCATATGGAATATCGTGGGTGGCGCTGGACCGGTGGAGGGCTCTGTAAATAGCTCGGGAGCAACCCCTCCATTTGAGCGACCCAAATTTCCTTTTCTGAGGTTGACTGCCTGGGCTGGAAGTGCTGTGCAGCAAGCCTCCAGTCGCCACGGGAGACCACAACGGCCACGCTGACAGCACTTCACAGGGACCACGGCAAGGCAGGGGTGACCAGATGGCCCCTTCACACACACACATATCACATGGGAACTCTGGGGCCTCACACACACACACACACACACACACACGCACATGCACACTCAGGGAGACGCACACACATGATGCAAATATAAACTGTATGCGCTGGTGCATTAAACCATGCATTCATGCACCTCCACGTCTCCACACGGTATAGAAATCGTGAACATGACGTGTGCACATGCATTCAAACACTCCCCTCATGGAGATAAATAGGACACACCATGCACACAAACCACGCACACACAACGTGCACTTAATGTACGTTCCGTCACAAAGCGAGCCAGGGGGTGGGAAGATGGGAGGGCGTGTGTGTGGTGCCTGTTTGTGTTTGGTTTGTGTGTGTATGTGTGTGTGTATACGCAGAAGGCGATTCGTTTGCGTTACTATCTGACTTTTATGTTTTTGTGACTCTGGTTTGTATAGTAAATGTGCACTTGTGTTTTTGTGTTTGTTGAGAGGTCAAATCTCCATGGAGCAGAGATGGAAAAACTAAAGAGGTCCTGCGCCACCACCACATATCACCTCGATTTCATGGCTGGGGTTTTACACGCACTGATGAAACCCTAACAGCCCTTTTCAGGTTTTGGGTTTCTGGCTTGTAAAGCTAACTAGGGCAGCTCTCTCTCTCTCTCTCTCTCTCTCTCTCTCTCTCTCTCTATCTCTCTCTCTCTCTCTCTCAATCTAATTTACAAGATTCTGACCGTGCTGATAGTTTACATTAGACAGTATGCTGCTGAAAGTCAACAGGACTTTCAAAGGACAACTAAGTTCCAGTGGTACACGACATGTACAAGAGGAGTAATTAAATAGCTTGGCGCTTTGTTCAATAAGCTAATTGTCCGTCTTGGTGGGAATGAGCTGAGAAGATTGGTGTCACTCACACACATAGTGTCTGCAGCAGTTACACAGAGGAGCAGGTTATAAGTTCGACACCCATGAACAACCCTTGAATAAACAGCAAGGTGTATGTCTCACTCACAGTATGAATGAATAAACCTCCCGGTCCCACTCCTCAGTCCCACCCCGACTCTGTGCAAGAGGGCGCTTAAAGGTCCAGTGTGCAAGTTTTCCATTTCCATTGACAAAGATGGAATACAAAACAATCATACTGATGTTTTTACTCATGTATTTTCACCTGAATATAGTTGTTGTTTTCTTCACCCTTGAATGAGCCTGTTATTTAATCTGCCAGAGGCTGCTATGTTGTAGCTCCATGTTACCCGAGCAATACAAAACTACTCTTTTTAATTCAGTCTAATTCAATTTAATTCAGTTTTAATTCAAAACAAAATGCTGCCATAGATTCTCCTACATGTTTGGAAGGGACCACTGAGGGGATGGATGTACAGCTGCAACATGTAACTACCACAAGATATCACCAAACTCTACAAACCTCTGAAATTTTCCTGAAACCATGTCTGTGATAGAGGCTCCATCTAAGTCACACTAGTACAGTTTTACAAAAGTTCCTCATTGTTATTATCCGTTTGTCACAATCTCCTATAAATCCTCTAAATGTGGCCCTCACATGGATGTGACGGAGCAGCTCCACTTGACACGTTGAGGGTTGGGACGTCTTGCTCAAAGGCACGTCAGAAGCTGAAGTGAATCTCCTCCTCTGACCTAAGATTTTCCCAAATGCTTTGTGGATTGGAGGTTTCTGCTGTGCTCTGCTGCTATCAGATTAAACTGTGGTGGTAGAAACAGTATGAGCTTCGAGTCTTTGGTTGAGAAAATCATTCTGACATATTGTGACTGAACAATTTACTACGTGTATCATTCCAAGGCTTAAAACCTGATCTGTGAGTGTATTAATACGCTGCATATGCAGCCATAGTGCTGACAGTACTTCTACTCTATGGTGTTTACAGTCCATTTGAAACCATAACCTCGCCATGGGAGCGCCAGTAAACTGTTAAAGTACCATTCTCCAAGGTTGCTGCACTTTATCATGAACCACATATCTGCCAGGAAACACAAACGCGCTTACTAGGAACACAGATGAACTATGAAAAACTCAAAAATACAAAGGTTCAGGCAACAAAGGCAGCAAAACAAGCGGCGACTACCCAGTGTCTCTAATCAAAGGCCTTTTGTTTTCACTGAATGTTGCCATTCACATCGGCCATTTTTACCCGGGACAATATTTTATAAGCCCTTCAAGAGAGGACCTTTCGCTTCCTTTTCCTGTGGTTTGGCCCAGGCTGGGCTGTCGGGAGAGGGGAACAGCCAAACCCAAATGTAGATGAACAACTTGGCAGGCTCTCGGCGGAGTGTCCTGACCAGACAAAAGCAGGGAGAGAAATACAGCCATTTATTTATATTCGCTGTGGTTTTGCGTGTTGCGTCCTAGACTTCCAGACCCCGGGTGGATATTCCATCTGAGGACGAAGACAGATGGATGGGCTTTCCATTGACATACGTAAAGGAACCTTCAGGATTAATGTCAGATCCATATGTGTTAATCGAGTGTGAGGTCTTTGATGTGTGGTCCCCCCCCCACTCCACCCATGCACTTATTTTAACAGAATGCTGTAGGTCCATCTTTCACAACAGGTTAAGGGTGATGACAGACTGTCCTCCTGTAGAGACTTGACAGTTTCTATGATGGTCTGTAATGACAGTAGCAGGGAAAGTATGAAATCCGAGCATTGTCAGGATCACCAGCTTCTTCTACGGGGGATGACCTCACCACCGTCAGCCGACGACTGGAACCGATTTAAAAGATCTCCCCTGTGTCGCTCGGTACATCTGGACCCACCTCCACTTGAGTTACATCTCGATTGAAGGGACGGGGAAACAAAAACGGACAACTCTTCCAACAGACACTGCGCCCATGCCTCCTCTGCCTCACACCTATGCTGTTCTTTATGTGGGAGAGCCCCATAAATTAGACGAGCCGTGCTATTTCTATATAGGCTTAGAGAAGCTGGGGGGGGGGGGGGGGGTATATTTTTTAAAAACAAAGGGGGGGGGGGGGCTATATATGTTCACACACAAACACACACATACACAGTGGCTGTGGCGAGTTAGACCTCTCTGGTCAGGAAGCCGGTGCCAAGAGCAAGGCGAACAGTGGAACAGTGGGAGTCTTGTGCCTGGTTTGGGAGCCTCTGGCTCTCTCCCGACCTTGCTTCAAAATACACTGCGGCTTCAAGGAACAGCACTCTCAGCAGTAGGGAGGCCAGGCATGGAAAATTTAGACGCAACAAGAAAGACAGAGAGGGGGAAGAGAGAAAAGAGAGAGGCTGACAAAATTTATGTGCTCATTCACATTTGCGGTGGCGAACATTTTCTTAATGCTTTTAACACACGGCGCAGGGACGAGTTCTCAAAGCACATTCAGAGAGGTGAAAGAGAAGAAAAGTGGAGCGTAGCAGTAGTTTGTGACTGGAACCAAACAACAGTGTTGCAATGTGATGACAAGCTATGGGGCTTTGAAAAAATTTAACACTGAATTTAAAGGTGCAGTGAGTAGGATTTGGTGACATGTAGAGGTGAAGTTGCATGTTGTATCCATCACCTTACCCTCACCCCTCTGAGCATGCAGGAGAACCTATGGTAAACTTCAGTTGTCATTAAAACTCAAAAGATGTTTATATGTCCTTTTTACGAAAAAACTAAACTAAACATGGAGGCCTCCATAGAGGACCCGCTCCTCATGTACGTACAGATTAATCGTGTCATTTAAGGGTAATGGGGAAAAAATGAAAGATTTAGATGATTATAAATTCTGTCCATATGTAGTTGTTTTGTAATATTTTTAGAAGAGACAAAAAAATACTGAAATTGTACACACCGCACCTTTAAGGAGTAATGGACAAAAATGATGGTGATTATAAATAGATAAAAAGGTCGGTATGTAATTGTTTTGTAATATTTTCAGAAGTGACAAAAAGGACAGAGGTCTTACACACTGCACCTTTAAAGCTGGAACTTTGACTTTGAAATCAGGAAGTTGTCTGAAATTGTCAAACAGCATTCTCCATGAGGGAAGATTTATGGCTGTGAGAGCTCTTCATCGATGTGTTTGTATTAGTTACTGTTGCCGTGTGCGTCTGCTGATCCAGCAGTCGTAAGCATGACACAGTCTAGTTGCTCTGACATCTAACCTGACACCAGAGGCATAATAACACCTTGTCTTGCTAATAGTGTGTGTTATTGCTGCAGCACCCTGTAATCTCTTCCCTTTCTGACGCCGGTAATGACTCCAAATATCAAACTGGCCTGCAGTGATACAATCCATACAGACGAATGCAAACACAAATAGTGTGTCATGGCGTGACACAAACGCAAACACACACACAAGCACCAGCGCTGGTTGAGCTCATCCAAGCCAGAAAAGGCAACTTACTCCTACTTTTGTTTTCATCTTCAGGTTGATCATGTGCTGCCTCTGTTGATCTTAAAGGTGCAGTGTGCAAGATTTGGTGACCTCTTGAGGTGAAGTTGGGTGTTGTATCCATCACCTCACCCTCACCCTACTGAACATGCAGGACAATACAAGAAAAACATGGCGACCTCCATAGAGAGGACCAACCCTTCATGTAAATATACATCAATGAGCTCATTTAAGGGTAATGGGAAAAAAATAAAACATTTACGCAATTACAAATTCATAGACATGTCAGTATGTAATTATTTTGTAATATTTTTAGAAGTGACAACAGTCTTAGAGCCTGCACCTTTAAACAAAATTAAAGAATCTGACTCACAATGTCATTTGGGATAAAACCGAAAACTTTCTCTTCAGACTCTGGTTGGTCCTTTGAAAAGCAATCACCTGAAAAGTCCCCATCTTTGTTTCTGCAGCTGTTTTACAACGTTCAGCGTTTTTTGAAAGAACACACAGGTGAGGCGGCCGCCACATGAGAGCAGGTATAGATGCGGTTGAAGTGCCATCTGAGGCCTATATCAAAGTCAGTGGAAACCCTTCCCCTTTCATCATGCGACTTGCTCCGCTGCGAGGAATCGCCGTCCTGTGTTTTTGGCACGAGCCAAACAAACAGAGCGAGACTATAAGACTATAACCCATATGTTCGACGGAGCATATCAGAGGGGAGGATGTTTGATGCGTGTCTCACGTGTGGCCCCATCCTGTCTGCCTGCATGATCACCCCACTGCTCTGATACACAAACGAGTACACAATCACAACATTCCTCCAGTGGAAGTGTAAACACCTGACGGACCGGCCCACATTTGCAGGTATTTTATTAGGTCGTGTGAGCTCCGAGTTATTCGCTATGAGTCACTTGGGTGAGTGACAAGAGCCGCGAGAGTGATATCACACGTAAAAAATACAACTACTGCACATTTATGACGGCTTTTGGAAAAGTACTAGAGGATGAGTAATAGCTGAGGACCTGAAATCAAATGTGTTTTGTCTGCCACTCACTCGGCAGAGTTTACACCTCCGCACACCACAGCAAACTTCAACACCCAGTGAGTTATGATGCACAGACACGCCTGCAGGTGAGACAGACAGATCAGGCGGAAGACGGGGGGGGGGGGGGGGGGGGGATGACAGAAATGGCAGAAAAGAGAAGAAGAAGAAAAAGAAGAAGAAGAAGTGTGAGGGAGTGGAGGAATAAAAAAAGGGGGGTGGGGAGGCAGGGGCGAGTAAGTGGGTGAGTGAGTGAGTGAGTGAGTGAGTGAGTGAGTGAGTGAGTGAAGAGCCGGAGGAGAGGATGGAGGGAGGAAGAGGGGGAGGAGGAGGGTTGGCGGCTTCCTGTCACCATTCCTGCCTGCCCACATAGCTGGTCTGAGAGAGAGAGAGAGAGAGAGAGAGAGAGAGAGAGAGAGAGAGAGAGATCTGGGCTGCACTGCAGGCCACATGTCATTCTCTCCGAGTCCCTCGCTTTTCCTCCACGGCGAGTGATGTGCTGCTCCCTCCCCCTCTCCCTCCCTCCCTCCCTCCCTCCCTCTCTTCCCGTTCCCTCCCCCTTCTCCCTCCCTTCCCCTGCTCTTCAAAGCTTTGACATGTCATCTCCCACCACAAAAACAGAGGTGGGAAGACTCGCTGGCGCTACCGCTGCCTCAGGGTGTCTGGCACCAAAGCTGCCTGCAAATACAGCAGGGAGAGGAGGAGGAGGAGGAGGAGGAGGAGAAGAGACAGAAAGACAGAGAGAGGGAGGAAGAGGGAGATAGAGACAGAAAAAGCTGAGAGAGAGAGAGAGGGGGGGGAGCAGGACTTTTAAACAAGACTCTTGAAGCACTTGGCATCAAAGTGTGTGTGTGTTGTGTGTGTAAGCTGTTATTAAGGTGGAGAGACCATGGGAGATGTCTGTCTGTTTTAAAGTGACACCACTGCTACCACTCTGTCTGCCTCCTGTCTCACTTTCAGTCAACAGAGATTTATTAAGAGGGATCGACAGGGATCTATAAGAACATGTGTGTGTGTGTGTGTGTGTGTGTGTGTGTGAAGGGGGGGTCTCACTGTGTGGCCCTGCTCTGCCATCAGAGCCACTAAAACACAATGGAGCTCACAGGGGTTGAACAAATCGTGCGGATGGTAGTAAAGATGACTGTAGAATGCATGTAAACCCACAGGCCCATCATTTCATGTATCTTCCACGACTCCGATATAATGTGAGAGACGCTCTTCCCTGCAACTCCGAGCACAAACCATGTTCAGCTCTTCCTGGTGAATAAATGATTCCAGGCCGAGTGTTTGCAGCTCGGATACACCGCAAAATTTGCAGATTGATTTAAGGGGCAATTATGCACTTGGCTTTTGAACCTCTGAGGCTTTGGGAATGAATTGGTGATTGGCCCCTCTACAAAGTAAGCACATCTGACTGAGCGAGGCCACACCATAGGCTGAGAGTGTCGACGCAGCCGCAAGAGCCCAGCAAACAAGAACATCGCGAACAGGGGGCCAATTATGGGCCTCGGGGGACCCGCGGATTCTGACCTAAGAGCCAACAGATGAGCACTGTGAAGAGGCTCTGAAAGGACAACAAACAATCGCACTGAGAGAGAGGGATTCCACATATTAACGGCCCACTTAACCAATAACATGCAGGGTTTGAAGAAAAACAGGCCACATTTCGGGAAATTGTGACTTTTATTTGTTTGTTGAGCGAAAAGATTTGAAAAACTTTATTTCGTCATGTCCCTGTGTTTAAAGGTGCGTGAGGTTTTAAGAAACATTATTCTTGTCGCCTGATGTGGAAAAACATACTGTTGTTTTTATGAGTGTATCACCACCTTTCATTATCCCACCCTGAGCCCTTTATATTGACATCGGGTAGGGGGTCCACTCCATGGAGGCTGCCATGTTTTTTCGACGGCCCAGAAAGGAAAACTGTCGAGTATTTGAAGAATACCACGAGTTTTGCCACATGCTTTGAAGGGAAAGATGAGGTGCGGGATATTAAACTGAACATGAAACTTTACCACCGGATGTCACTGAATCCTACACAACGTTCCTTTAGAGCAGTAGTGTCAGACGTACTGCCGTACGGTCCAGTCTGTTAAGATGTTGGGTTTTTTGACCTGCGCTTCCTATGCCGGGACACTAGGGGGAGCCTGTGCCACTCGTAATTGGTTAATTGGACAGAGGAAAAAGGGACATTGGCCAATTGTGTTTACTTATACTGTTATATAGCTTGTACTTTACATTTGATCTTCCTCTCTTCCTTTATCTCTTACAATGGTTTCCCGTATCCTCATGTAGAGATAAGAAATCGAAGGTATGGCGAAGACAGACTTTTCAGGAAAATCATTCTCATAACAAATGAGAATGAAAGATCCCTCTCATAACAATTTTTGTGTTTTTGTGTTGAAAGATTGAGTGATTATTTGTCATAACACATGTTGGACATCGATAGGAGTTTACCTTCCTTCTTGTCCCATGGTGAGTTCAAAGACAAACCTGATTGTGGCACTTGCCAAAATCAGCTGAGCATGAAGTCAAACTTTTTTTTTGTGTGTTTCTATCACTTGATGACTAAATGCATGGACTATCCTAAGAGGCAGGGCTCAGTCCTGATCATGCCCCCACAAGTGAAGCCAAAGATTCTGAGTCGGCACTATGATGGCTACGGGTCATAGGTCGTTAACTGGGCCTCCTCCTTGTTCGTGGATTGGACGTGAAGAGTCAAGGTTAAACATTAAATACATTATTCTCAAAGATGTGGTGATTTTAGCTCGCTCTATGGATGTTTTGCTATTAGATATCCGATGCAATAAAATCTTGTAAAATCATGATTGACAGCTGAGATTGACTTGCTCGTTACCACATGGCTACACATACACAATGTGACAGGGCTCACACTGGGGATGCTTTGGCTTCCTGATGATATCGGGAGAAATCAGTGGCCAAATCATTACATCTTTGAATGTTTTTAACAAAATTTGTGACGTAAATCACATTTAGCCATTCAACGGTGGACTTTATCAACTCTGGACCGAGGCAGGTGAATTGTTTGTCCCACTCCAGTTTGTGTGCCAGTTGTCGCTCCAGTCTATTGACCTACATCGTCTTCCTTTATGCCAAGGAACATGTGTTCACTTTCATAATATGTCAATTTGTATATTGACTGAATGCCTCATATATCTGAATTTCCCAAGGGATTAAATAAAGTATTTCAATTCAATTCAATTCAATCAATATGCCAAGGTCAGACAGTACAACCAGTTAATGCCTGATGCCACAATTGAGTACATAAGTTACGTTGAATTGGTGCCAATATGAAAATGTCCCATAACAATCTGAACGTCACAATCCAGTTTTCATGCCATTTGACAAAGGAGGAACAAGTAATACATGTTGGTATTCAGCATGCAGCGGCACTTTGTCGTCATGAGGTAACACTGAAACACAAGCCATGGGTGATTTTCGCAGAACTTCAAAGCCGACATGGCTACGGCTGCTTCCACAGAGCAACAACAAAAACACGAGGACACGGTGTTGTTGAGGAAACACTGAAACAACAACCTATGACAGTGATTCTAGATACAGTGAGTTCAAAGTAAACAACCCGACACAGGCCTCTGAGCAAGCAAGTGTGTTTGCTCCTGTGTGTTTGGGGAAGCGTCAGCGAACCTCCGCCACCTGACATCACCTCCAAAAGAGCGTGACGGGCCGCGATAAGACATCTGAAACAACCTGCCGCCGCCGCCGCCGCCTATGTGTGTGCATGCAGGCAGAGGGGGAAAAAGACTTTCCACCACCTGCTCCCTGCACCTCCAGAGAAAGTCCACACGGTTCACATGCCTCTGTCGGCGGAGCGGCCATGACACCCACACTGCTGCGGATCCACGGAGACAGAACCACCGCAGGATGAGCCCAGAGCCCCCAGTCTGAGCATGCACAGACAGACAGTGGTATTTCATTCTCAGGGAGCCTTGAAGAGCCAAATTTATGCTTCTCTAGAAAAACCACAGCAAAGTGCCACAGGGCACCAAACGGGAAAAACAACTCAAAGAGCGAGGGAACGCGGAGCCACTCGCAGACCAAGACACAAACAAAGTCACTTGTATACGAGGCCGTTCTGCCTTCCATTGTATGGATGGCGTCCTATTCATACAGCGTCTGAGCTATTCTGGTGCGAGGCAATTTTAACAGGGAAACAATTAGTCGCATTCCAATACAGCTGATGTGGACAGATGATTATCAGTGCCGCAGTGTGTCGGCGATGCACCTGATAAAGACGTACACAAACATTAGCGCAAGATCTGTGCCTTAGACCTGAAATAACATCAGACCGGCAACTACAATGATGCAGTTGTGATGCTGAGTTTATGTCCTTACATTGTGTACATTGTGTCTGTTGTGGTGGAAGTCTGAAGTTGTCCTTGATTTACGCCAAACAGGGATTTCGCAGCAACAGGGATTTCTCCTTATAATTTAATACAGTGAGAACTTCTCCAGTTCACTGCCAGCCACAACAAATACCCACATTTCTTTGAGGTGGTGACTCCAGAAATTATTGTGACAAGTGAATGTTTCAATGTTAAAACTTTGCAAACAAAACACAAAACGAACCACAAACAAATCCTTATGTGTGTCACGTTTTCCCCAGCAATAAGACGATGAGTGCACATTCTGTGACCTCTGCATGTGTCCATGGAGCAAACAGACTAAACAAGCAAACACTACATGGATTCCTAATGAGACACTGCACAGAGGGGGTGGCGGCATTCAGGCACGGTGATGGGAAAGTGCGGCTGCATGTTTATTTGTTGGAAAACACTGCCTCCTTCTGGATGAACTGGGAACTGTCATAGACTGCACAGATATAATGTATAAGGCAAGATTAATATCAAATATCTGATACTAACAAGTATTTTATGACTATAAAGAAATTGAGTAGGACTTAAAGAAATACTAGTTAGTAAATTGAGAGTAAAATGTACTTCAATCAGTAAGTTCTAGTACATTTATCACAAAACAAAGCAAATTCATACATTCAAGTGCTGAATTTTATAAATACTACCTTGCAGAATATCAGTAATTTAAAAGGGGTCACTGGATTTTTGATGTAATGGCCATGGGCCAGGTATGTGTCTCATACCAGGGATTAATCTGTTCATTTAGAAATATGGGTCAAATCGTCTGACAAAGAAAATGTCTTTACATGTGTAAATGATCAACTGAGGCATAATATTGATAAAATTGCCCAAATCTTTCCTAAGAAATGTCAAGCTGTTCAGCATGTTCCGATTCTCAGAAAGTATTTGTGCACAAAAGAAAGGGAGGAATTTGGAGTTGCCTGTGTTTTTAAGCAATTATGCTATGAATTTACTGGCCACGCCCACTCTAGATCAAATTGGTCTGTATGTGGTCACTGAACTGAAATGAGCTTGACATCTCAGATTTTTTAGCACATTAACACATCAGGAGAAGGGGAAATAATATGCAATGACAGTTTTGATGTGTCCCACATTGTTATCATAAACACTTCAGCATCATTGAGTCTTGGTACTTCGATGGTATCAGAATTCCAGAATGCAGAGGCAACTCCGCGTTCCCTCCTCCGTTCACTCGACTGACCCGTTCCATTGAAACCCATTTAGTCCTGTGAATAGACTCATTTGTCAGTGTTAAGATGGACTGTGGGAATGTGTGGAGATATGAGGTGTGAGAGTCGCTCCGTCAGGCTCAGCTGATGATATCAGGCCTCCAGACTGAGCCTCGCCACCGTGGCTCATCTGATAACACGCCGGCTGTCAACAGGGGGATTACAGGAGCCTCAGCTCCACCAATCGGACGTCCCCTCTTGGGTTCGTCGAGGCGTGCGAGTCACCTGGATCTACCTGCTCCATCTGCAGTCATGTGACTCAGTTGATTGGAGGTGAATAAACACAGGAGCTCTATGCCGCCGAGACTGTTACATCAACAGCCTGGTGTTATTTACTGAAGGCCATATGAGAGCAGTTACCAACAGGAGTCGAGAATAGAGAAGATGATGGTTTGTATTAGTGGAGACCACAGAGAAATGATTCACAGATACAGAGTTTTGTATCTGTCATGTAGCATTTCCCCGTCTGCAGAGGATCTGGGTAACACAGTAGATCTCCTCTCACTAGCAGTATAAGTGAATCAGTGTGTTCAAGTCAGTGAAAACATGTTTGTCATAAATCTTAGAAATGAATCAGATAAAATGTTGTTTTTTAAAATGGAAAATAAAAAAAAATTAAAAAAACGTCAAAGGCCTGCACTGAACAGTTGTTCATTGATGTATTTTATCATATGGTAAAAAGCAAGGGGACTCGAAAGAAACTGAGTTACAGTCTGAATTGTGGTCTTGATTGTGAAATCCCGTTGCCCACAATGCCGTATTTCATCGGCACATTAAAGGTACAGTGTGTAAGATTAAGGTCAAACAACATGTTGTTTTCATTCCCCTTGGATGGACGCCGCCATGTTGTAGCACCGTGTTTTCACAATAGCCCAGAATTGGACAAAGTCACCACCATTTGAGTTTTCAATGACAACTGAAGGCTACCATGGGTTCTACCTGATGGCTTGGAAGGGAATGGGGTGAGGTGAAGGATGGGATGGTCAGCAGCTACACACAGTCCTGACTGTTTTACATATCTAATGAGCCCTGGACTGACCAGGGTCAAAAGCACCAGCCATGCAACGTCTCTGGTTTGTCGAGTTCGATGACTTTGCTGCGTCGCTCTGTCATCTACAATAACAGTGTGAATACGGAGAAGAAAAGTAACATCAACACCATCCAATCTCATCATGGACATGCTACTGTCATCAACAACAGAACCATCAATATCTGTGTGTAAGTCAATACAAGTCGATAAGAGCTGGTTCAGAAACTTCTAGAGGGTTTCGGGCATGAGTCAAGCTGAAGTGCAGCTAAATCTGTTGCCACCTGTAACCTCACCACTGGATGCTGTGAGATGTGTCTATACGTATATGAAAAGGAACTCAGATGAATAAAACAAAGTTAATACAACTAATTCCCAGCATTCACTCAATCATCCAGATCCACTACAAAATAGAATGAGTATTGTCTAAACCGGGGGTGTCAAACATATGGCCCGCGGGGCAGAACCGGCACACCAGAGGGTCCAATGTAAAAATGTAAAAATTACTGTGAAGATGTTGGTTTTTTTGACCTAAACTTAATATGCCGGGACACTAGGGGAAGTCCATGCCACTTGGAATAGATGAGTGTTTGAGCGTGTGTAGCAGCATAATGCTATGATTTTAATGGTCCGGCCCATTTAAGGTGAAAATGGGGCTGCATGTGGCCCCTGAACGAAAATGAGCTCACACCCCTGAACTAAACAGACATTGTCGAGTATTCCTGTGTAACACTGTGAACAAATAAAGAAAACTGCCTTTAAACAACAACTAAGTCCAAACAAACACAAGTTTCCTCACTCATCGGGGGTCGGGATGTTCTCTGACGGAGGCACGTCGAGACGCCTGTACTTGACTTTTGTTCCACGCCACTTGAGACGTCACACACAAGATCAATTCAAATCCGCTGGCTCACGCTCCAGGAGTCACATCAGATGGAGGTGGGACGGATCAGAGGTTAACATCATCAACCTGCAGTGAATCACCACACCCAGCCGCCGCGCTGC
This sequence comes from Chascanopsetta lugubris, assembly GCA_016785325.1. Classification (NCBI taxonomy): domain Eukaryota; kingdom Metazoa; phylum Chordata; class Actinopteri; order Pleuronectiformes; family Bothidae; genus Chascanopsetta; species Chascanopsetta lugubris. Next base: position 99,333 of record JAFBJT010108576.1, read on the forward strand.
ATCACATGGAAATACTGCCCTGTCGTTGTGGCGCCTCTTTGTGACTCAGCCATTTCATATGCAAATACCCTGCCTCTGATTTTTTTTGATTCCGCACTTTAGCCTCACAGCCCCTGGATTACACCGTGAGCACACGAGGGCTGTTCAGCTGTAATTGCTTTTCAGCCCTAATTGTTCCAGTCTTCTCTTGGCTCTCAGCAAAGCACCTGTGTGCGGATCAAAGCCTCTGATGTGTGTGTGTGTGTGTGTATGTGTCAGCTTTGTTTGGAGTGGACGTCCAGTAATTGCCTCTCCAGACATCTCATTGGCCGTAGTGTTGGGGGGAGAAGACGTCGTCCCTCAGTACGAGACCACAGTGTTTTCGAGGGATAAGTAAGTAAAGGTCAGGGGGAAGGTTTGATAACAGTGAGATTAATCCAGGAGATGGAATATAAAGAATCTGAATCAAAGAAAAATGCAAATGTAACGTATATATTACAGAATATGATGTGTAATATTACTCAGATACATTACAACACATGGAAAATTAAAGGTTATTCAGCATTTTCCTTATATTCGACTTCACCTATGACCTTTGGTGTCATGATCTGAAAATCAACATTCATCAATCGGTCAGATATGATTGAAGTAAATCAATACACATCCAATCAGGCCTGTTTGACTTGTAGAGGTCACACCCACGTTTGACCTGTTCCATAAACCCACCAGGCACCGCGTCGCCTGTTTCACCCATAAAGCTCTACCTTCAAAGCAGACGGGCGTATTTGCCAAAGCGTCCCCCCCCCCCTCCCGCCCACCACACCCACACCCTCAAAGCAGCACGCGCGACATCACAAGGTCGACGGTGGTATATTTTTAGACAGACAGGAGCGCAGCTGCCTAATAAATCTAGAAATGAAAGGTGAAGCCACCCAAAGTAAATATTGAAGTTTTCATGTCGCGGAGTCTTTGACTGTTCATTAAGTCTTAAGAGGACATCAGAGGAAATAAGGCTGAAGATGAATCATCTTTGATTCTCTGATTTATAAGTTCAGTTTTAATTTGTGATGGTTGCAGAGTTTTTCGAGGTGAAGGCAAACACAATAAAAATGCAGAAATCTATGATTTTGATGCAATGGAGTGAAGTGCATAATCAGAGTAAGAGGGGAGGGGACTCTGCCTGCAGGGGTACAACGCATATAAATGCCCCCTGGGGACGCACAACTGCACCACATCCACCCAGCACGGCTTTTTTTTAATCTTGTGCATAGAAGGAATAGAGCTTTGATTTATCCATTTCTTTGATTGTAGATTTACAGAAGCAGGATTTTTCTTTTTCTTTTTACCTTTGACACAGAAATGGAGACGTGGAAGATGCAGCTTGTTGTTGTGACCTTTTGCACTTTGCTGCAGACATGTGGTGGACTGTCTGTGAGTGTGGAAGAGGAGAAGGGACTGTCTGCAGACTGGCAGGTGAGCATCAGGGGCTAATGGAGAATATGGGTTGTTCTATTATGGGTGGAGGAAAGATTTATTGTGTATATAAGATAATTACTTATTTGTATCCCACTGAAAACAGTATTGAATATGATTTTCTGATCACCTGTCCCGGGTAGAAGAATGATTTTTGTTTATATTGGAAAACCAAAATAACCTAGTTTAAATGAAGAAGTCTCGCTCACCTCACAGTGCCATCAAACTGTTTAAGAACCTGTCAACATCGATGCCAAACTAAGTTTCAAAGAAAATATTGGTATTATTAGGAAAATGTTTAATATTACAAAGTGTTTGGAGTCAGTTTTGACATCTTGAGAAAGGTGTTTGTTCGGATGATGGAGATAGGTCCTTGCTTTTTAAATATCTGTTTGTTATGAGCATCAGATTAGATGTAAGCAAGCGATTTTAAGAATCAACTCAACGGCCCGAGCGTATAGGTCTTAAACTCAAATCCCAAAATGAAATCAATCCTCCTGAAATCTTTATTTTATCATTCAATAATAACATTGTGCTGGAACATGACAGTGATAGAATTGATCGGGATTTAATATTAATAATATGCCTTTCATATTTTCAACATTTTGATTTCCTTCATTCAATCATCTAAACACAAGTTTCCTTCTTTGCCGAGACAATAGTCATTCTACTGTCTTTTTTAATCAAGGTTATTTTTGTTCTATTCCCACAATTGATGATAATATAGAACATTATTATTATCATTATTATATTTGCATTTTCAATTGAGCTAAGGAAAATAAATGTGAGTTATTTTCTACCAGGATGATTCACAGACACAAACGGACGTGGATCTGGGCCACCTGGTCGCCGCTCTGATGAAGAGATCAAAAGCCCTTCGCTTCTATGGACTCATGGGAAAACGCTCAGGTGGCTTCTATATGAAAAAAAAAACATCATAAATTAAGTTTTGTGTCTGGTCTATTCATAAATACGTTATATATGCAAACATATAAATATAAAGACAGTAACAGTTCAATTGACAGCTTGGGTCTTTTTCCCCAGCAGGTGGAAAGAAACCTTTTAAAGTAGATAGAAGTACGTACCATGATTTTAAAGCACAATTTCAAAACATAAACCTCACAAGCAAAATGATGAATAACCAAGGAACCAACGTTAACTTTTTGTCTTTCTCACACGCTCAGGAAATAAAGGAGAGATGTTCATGGGTCTGATGGGAAGAAGCATCTCCAGCGGGGGTAAACATCAACAAACTCATGTCAAAATAACAATTCAGCTTTATTGATATTAAAAAATATCAAATCCAAAATCCACAGATAACAGCTATGTTCCAAAGTACAAGGCAGGGATGATCCCACTGAGCCGTGTCCATGTTTGTGTTACAGTCTTTACACAGAATAAATCCGCCGGCAACAACCACCGGGATCCAAGTTCCAGAGAAAACACACGAACAAGGTATGATTGTATCCGTGTGTACAAACCTGAGGTTGCATTATTTCTGTATGTGCATTCTCGCAGTGGCATCATCACAATTTTTATCTCAATTCACATCAAATTAAAAAATATCTGAATTTGACTATTTTCTGATTTGGCAGGTTCCTCGGACAAATGGATCCAGATCCTGTATTGAAATAGTTACTGGAAAAAAATACACATTATCTATACAATTTTACACCAAAGAGGACACTACATCAAACTCCTTAAAATACACTCCGCTTACGGCTTCACTTCATGCTAACAATGACGGCATTTATCCAAAATTAAAGTAACCACATTCGAAATGCACATTTCTGTTAAGAAATAAAAATCTGCCAAATATTGATATGTTTCTTTTTCTTGTGTGAGTGAAGCAGAACATTCATGATTTCACCAAACTGGACCATTTATCATCCGACATTCAAAGGACAAACAGATGTTCTGCCATTATCTGTTTGATGATGTTACAGTCAATGGAAGGTATGGTGCTTGGAATATGAATGTATGAAAGTAAAAATATAAAAGTAAAAAAGTTTTATGACAAAAGAAAAGATTTACCCATGTTTTTTTTTTTTACTGAAAGAGAACATTGATATTCATTGACAGTTCAGAGGTCGAGGCTACTTGTGGCTGGTGAGGCTGAAGGTGAGTTCGTTCAGTAGCCTGAGGGTTTCAGAGATCAAGTCCCTTTGGGCGGGGTCCATTTTAGAGAGCTGGGGTCGATGGTTTTGTTGCTGTTGCCTCGTTTGATCTCCTTCGCTTTCCACTCATCTATCAGGTCCTGAGAGGAAGACAAAGATCAGAAGGACTGTTTAAGCGTGTTCAACAGGGGAATGTATCAATTGATACCAAAATATGTGAAGAAGGAAAAATGTAAAATATCACATGATCATGTCATGAAAAACTAATTCATGTATTAAATTCACTTGCTTGTTTCTGCCAATAGAAAATGAAACATTTACACCTACAGTTTAAACACTGCACCTTTAAGATTCAACTTGACACAATTTAAGATTAAAATGTACAAATTTAGCATTTAGACTTGAACATAAACCAAACACGGTTAATAAAGATGTGTTTCCTCTTCAATCTAGTGAGCAAAACAATAATAAATCATCTCAAATGCAGGTGCCACCATCTTTACATTGCAGAGGTGAATAATAAATATGAAAGTCATACCAATGTGGCCGGTGTCTTAACTGTCACGACATTTCAAACCCTTCTCTCATTGCATCAAATGCCTTCTAAAACAATTAAAACCAAACTAGTATAGAATTTTGACACATGAACATACATTAGTATATGATGACTATTTAAAAAGCATTTTTCAGAAAAGGAATTGTAAATGAAAGATGTGGTTGAAATGATCTTTACTGCAGCCAGCCACCAGAGGGCAATCTAGATCATTTAGACGCATGATGGAATCTGAGGAGTTATATATCTATCTATGTTTATACATATATCCATATAATTACACAAATAAATGACTTGGAGCCATTGATGCAACATCTTACCTGTCGCTTCAACACCAAGTGTTTTCCCTTCCAGTACTTGAGCATCTGCAGAGACTGCAGGGTGCTCACAATGTCCACCGGGTTAACAGCAGTTTCCTGACTGATCTCTGGAAATGAAGGAAAACATTGCATCTGTTAACATTTGTGAAGGCACACGTGAAAATATGCCATTGAAATTAATCATTGAATATGGCAAATTGGTCAAACTGACAGTTTCATTTGAAAATACAATATTTGTGTGGAGGAGCAGTACAAACAGAAGCTGTGTTCTCACCTTTGATGGATATCTCCTTGCCTTGAAAATTGTACATGTATCTGAGTAACACTTCTTTCCAGTAGCTGCGGTAACTTATCAGGCCCAGATCTGACAGAGGCCGTTCTGGTGAACCCACCTTCTCTTCCACTTTGGAAAGCAGGTAGCCTAAACAGTAAGAATACGTTCTTATGAAATTGATGATAGTACCAGATATTACATTACAGATAATATATTCGTAACCAGCAGTTATATCTGTTCTGTATTTGTTAGTCATGTTAGTCACATATAAAAAACCACATCACCATATACATGGCCGTAAAAATCAAACAGAATTTACGAAAAAATGCCTCATGACTCATAACATCAATCTATCTTTCATCATCCATCTAGCTAGCTAGTCATGTGTCTAGCTAATCTTCAGTCTTACAGAGTAAGAACATTTTTGTAATAACATTGGACAATGAGGTGCTCAAAAAATCAAAAGTCCCATGTGCAAGATGTTAAGAAAGTTTAAGGACGCGTTGTCACCCAGTGATTCATCCGAGTTATCGAAGAGAAACCGTCTTAGCTGTCAACTGAACTTGACAGCAATTTTCTCAATTTTCATTCTTGACAATTCTGTTTTTATCGAGTCTCTTCCTTGGAAATCGTAGTGAAAACTTCCTACAAACTTCCTTTGTCCAATCGAAACTGACAGGACAATTTTCCTCATCAGTGATTCAGCCTCCAATTTAGGGTTGTTAGAATTCCTTCCGCATGTCGTCACAGTGACTAATAGACATTAACACAAATGGAATGAAGATGTACATACTGAAGTCGATCAACATCTTGCCGAAGCCCTGCCTCATGTACTGTGGCATCGTCAGGATACAGGACACGTTGTAGTTCAAGAAGGAATTCTTCTCCTTCAAATAAAAGATAGAAAAAATACTTTTTGTACTTTGTACTTTATACAAAAAGAATAAACTGTTGCATTCTGTAAATATAAAAATCTCTTCTTTCACCTTTGAGAAATATCCTACTAAATGACAGCCGGTGTTGTCGGCCTCCGTCATGACATAGAAGAGAAACGGCTCCACGTCGTAATACAGCGTTTTGTGATCCAGGAAAAGTTTGGCAAGTAAACACAGATTCTGGCAGTAGATCTGGAAGTGGACATGAGTAACTTCATAAGTATAATTTATCTATTACATAAAGAACATTACATTCTGTGATAATTGCTCATTTAAAACCAGTTTCTTACCTTATTCTTTTTGCCATCAACTTCAAACACAGATATCGCTCCTTTTCTGTAAACTTCATCTCCCGGAGGATGTTTCCAGACACACTTTGCCTGAAAACACATAGAAAAACCCCATTAGTACTAACTTCTCAACATAGTAAATATGACAGAGTGCAATTTGTAGATGCAGAATACATGAAAACAAATGCTACTGGCGTATACACCTTTGAGATGACAGAAGTTTCTAACCCTCACCATATGTCTCCTGAGGATGGTTTGGCTCTTCATGTACTTGAGGCAGAACTCGCACACATAGAGGCGACCCAGGCGCGCATACTCCTCAGGGTATGGTGAATGGTACCAGGTGTCCAGCTCATATCGCCCAAACAGGATGGTTTTGATCATATTGCTGCCCTCCGTGATCTGACCCTGGATGCGCAACTTCTCCTGTGATACAGAAGAGAACAGGGAATCCACTCATCAGCTGCTTCTAGAGTCAGCTAACCAACTATCAACTTCAAAAATGGTATGTAGTTTGAAAATGCCCTTTACCAGGTCCTCAGATGCTCGGGCCTGAGCTTTCCTGAAAAGCTCCAGATCATATTCACTGGTGATGTTCTCCAGCAGAGGTTCTCTGGTGTTGCTGTGCGTCTGCCTGTGCTCCTGTGAGTCAGAGAGAAGGATGTACAGCGGTGAGACAACGTGGAGGCTAAAGAAAACCAAGAAAATGAAGAGTGGCAGCACATGAACATACTATGTGCTTTTCTTTCTGTTCCTTCTGCAGACCAGAGTTTCGCCCCTTCCTGATCTCGGCCACATGCTCTTTGTATCGGCTCTGTCTGGATGTTGGTGTCTGAAAAGCGAGATAAAGTACAAGCACGTCAGCTACTTTTTGATGTAAAATGAGTGCAGGCCAGTACCATATCAGCTGTGAGATAAGAGCAGGATCACACAGGGTGTGTTTTGCAGATGGTAAAACGCAGAGAACACCGTGTTTCCTCTGAAGACTGAAGACTGTGCTGCAGTACAGGTTTTTTCCAGTTGCTAGGCAACCACTACATTGGATTTTATTGTGATAACAATATTGAAAAATAAAATACATAATGCTGAAATGCACAATGCATGACGCTTTGAATGCTTATCTGTTGAAGAGAAATTTAAATGCCAAAAGACAATCCGTGAAATTAGACATGTTGATGGAAAGCTGTACGATGGTTGAATGGTGTATAGTTTTCCTTTAAGATTGACTCGTTCATCCTAATAAATAGGTATTATTCTTGGTAGACATAAGGTAACACAACTGATATACCAACAATCAATAAAGTCTACCTGGTGACGAGTTGCATGTCGTGAGTTGGTTTCTTCTTGCACCTTTGCCTCCTCTTCCTGTTTCTCACGACTTATGGCTTTCACCTAAAATGAAGAGGCAACGATGGAAAATAGTGTATGTAAAAAATAAAAAAATGTATGAATTCGATTATTTTGGGAGGAGATAAATAACTTTTAGCTAATCACCTTGCATTCATCAGCAGACAGATTGTGGTACAGAGGACAACCTGATACAGCAAAGTGACGCTCGTGTTTCCCTGTGAGATGACCTAAGCAGACAGAAAGAAGGATGTCATGATATTGTGATACTAAAGCATGTCAACGGATACAAATACATTCATATGTCATATAATTACCAAGCGAATTGCACCCAGGTGTGGGACATTTCATGTTGAAGTTGTAGGTCTCATGACAGCGGCGGCGCTTGGGTCGGTGAGAGAGGTCTTTATCGGAGTCCCTGTTGGCTTGGTCTTTGGCTTGGCTCTCATCGTGAGAGGCGTTGGGGCTGGAGATGTCCAGCTCTGATTCGGAGGAGGGGGCATTTCCCGTTGGCGTCAACGGTGGAGACTCGTCATGGTCCACGGATCGCTTCAAGTCTGGAGCATCTGAGGCAACAGAGGTCAAACAAATGGCTGAATAAGACAGTAAAAGCATTGTTTTTGCAAATCGGGATAGATTGACCAACCCTGAGAGCTTTGGCTAAGGCGCGTGGAGGCTCTTGTGAGACGCTGTCTCTTGGGCAGGTTCCCATCACTTTCTGAGCTGTTGGTCTGTTCCCTCTCAGCTGAGGAGTCGGAGTCTTCAGTTCCATCTGAACCACTCCCGGGCAAGTGTCTCTGTTTGAGACATTTAAATGGTAAAGATATTATATTCTCTTCAAACAACTATGTTACAATAATACAAATAAGCTAATGTCCCCTGGAAAGTGACAGATGTAAATCCCACAACACTGGTGAGCAATGTTATTGGTTGATTGTGTAGTCATGCCTTGAGATAATGTCATTTCAGGTTATTTAGAACAGTCCATTTTATTTTATTGTCAACCAGCGATTCACAAAGAACAGAGGCAGTTACTTCTGGTTGGCTAAATTGATAGTAATGCTAGGGCTAAACAGCTAAAGCTAATGTCCCCGATTAATATACATGTCTCTAAAGTTAGCATTCGCCACTTTTGAAATGTCTACTGAAGCACAGTTAGTTGGATACTCCGAAGCACAACAGAGACACAACAATACAATAGCTGACCTGAATAAAAACCCCAGCAGCCGGTTATCGTTGTCAGCTAGTAGCCGGTCAGGTCAGCTAAGCTTCCCCGGTTATCCCATTCGGCTAATAAACTACAGCACCAAATTGTATTGATGAAAGACTGAATTTAAGATGCAATGGCTGTTTCTAGGCTTTTCTACAATCACCACTAATACCAATATTATAAAAGAACAAATAGCCTCGTGGTGTGGTGTGTTCGGCAAACACAAGGCAACGAAACAATACTATTTACGTTAGTTTTAGATAGGTTTAGCTGCTACTGACCGGCCACAAGGGTTTCTTTCTGTGTTTGCGTCAGTTTTGATAAAGAGGAAATGTGAATAGATCAGCAGTAAATTGATATCACAATCTGTCTTTTAGCAGATAACGTATATATCCGAATGATGTAAGCAGCACCAGGCTTAAGCTTGTTACATTTTCTGAATATTGACTGGAATATGGCGGAACCCTCTTCCCTCTCGCAGGATGGTGCTAACTGCCTTGTTACACTCACAAGCGACCTACATTTGTTCCTACCTGTCGTCTGCGAGGCATTTTCACCACGATGGCCGTTATTTCCGGTGTGTTTGAAGAAACAAAAACGTTACTAAAGGCTCGAGCCTAAAAATATAAGTGACACGAAAACTATTTATTGATTTTTCATCTTTCTCAGGCACAAGTATATGGTCTGTTCGCGGTATTGCAAGGACCTGCCGCGCCACATCCCGCACAGGAGGAGCAGAGGATTGCATTTCCGGTGAGCCACTTTTGTGGTGTGTGTGCCTCCTGAACGACAGGAGGCGATATCGTGCCGTTGTACGGAATTTGTATTGCCTCTACTGAGATCAAAGGCTTCAGAAAGGTATATTTTTTTGTATTTCGTCTGTATTCCACTGATTTTAGATTATTATATGGAATGCAAACTATGTGCAGGGCCGTATAGATTATGTTACATTTAAAAGTTTGATAATGACAATAACAATAACAACAACAACAATAATAATAATAATAATAATGGTAATAATGGTAATAATAATAATAATGGTAAAAATTAATAATGATAATAATAATAATTGTGAAGAGGAACAAGAAGAATCTACATTTGATGTTAATAACAACTGGCAAACGACAGTCTAATTGAATGTGCAGAAAGCAATGTAACTGATCATTCTAACAATGTTTTCAATAGAGTATAATCAACTAAATGTATTAACATTTATTTTTCATAAACCAATAATGAGCCCGTAATGAACACTAATATCTGTCTACTTCTATATTTACATAAGGAATGGGTCCTCTTTACAAACACACCCATTCTTTCAGTTGCCCAAAATGGACAAACGCTACAGAATGACACTTGATATGATCAAGTCCTGCACAATATACCTTTAAATAAAACCAGGAATGTAATTGTTACTTTACACTCTTTAAATGAAGTCTTAAAAAAAAGTAACACATTTGTGTGTGCTGCTGCTTCAAGATTACTAGACCTTCCATTTGTTGCCCTATCCACATCTGTTGAGTGTCTCCCTGGCGCCTAATGAAGCCACTTTGCAGTCGGGGGTGGCTGAAAGTTTGGAGACCCCAGAACATGCATCTGTTTTCCCGAGAGTTCCACTGACAGGCAACTGAGGCCAGAGCAGCAGCTGATACCAAATGCTCTATAAATAGCAGCCATGCAGGGCCTTGTCACGGCATTACAGACGGAACTGACCAGGCACATGGTTGTTTCTTTAACACAGTCAAAGTAACACAGACGTAGAATTCTGTTGAGTACGAGTCAGAATGAACAAGCCTAAGATTGTAAGACCAGAGGAGTGGTAAGTTCTGCCAACCTACTCTCTTTATTTTACCGTTACTGACAAACCTGTGTGCTTTTCTTTACTAATCCCTCTATGTCTCACCTCAATAGAAGCTAATAGAACTTGTAATATTTAGTATAATTCAATTTCTAATATATTTTTCCATGCGTTAACAGCCAACCGGCAGCCCTGGTGTGGTTTGACAGAAAGAAATATGTCACCATCAACTTCAAGATTCAAAAACCTAAAAATGTCCAGGTGGAGATCCTGAGCGACAAACTGATCATGTGGTGAGCTTACGACTTCCATTGTTTATATTTGTCAGGCGCTCTTGTGTACAATGTTTCATTATCATTGCAAACCTTTTACGATCCACGTGACAATGATGAGGTCAGTTTTCAGTATGATGGAACGTTTTGCACCATGTTCATGTTTTCTCTATCCTGTCTTTGCAACAGCTGCAAAAATGACACAGATGATGTCTTCTACAATGAGCTGTACTTCTATGACCAAATCCAAATCAACGTAAGCATCTCATTTAAAGGCCTTTCATAGCCACTCTGATGATTACAGTTGGCTAATTATGTTATCTAATCACTTGAAAGGACTCCAGAGAAAGGGTGTATGACCGCACCATTAACGTCCTGCTAAGGAAGATGAAGCCTGATTATGCGTGGCCACGCCTCCAGAAGGATCCTGCCAAGGTACCAATATGGATTCTCAGTCAAAATGACACTAATGACTCAAAATGTAGAATTTGGAAAGTCCAAAACAAATCTTTGTTCTAATGTTTTTAGAATCAAATATTTATTTTAAGAGGAAACTCTGAACATCATCAGGTGAGAGACACATGGACAGCAGAGCCAAAGCAGGGCAGTTTATAATAAAGGAGTTTGATGTGTAACCGTGAGAATAAAAGACAGATACAGATCATTTCTGATAGGACCGGGCTGATTACCATTCAGGGTTTTGTATGTTTGACATGGTTCCGCATTTACCTTTGAGAAAAGATCCCAACACAGCCTCAGGTTGCTGAGATTTAGGTAGGAAGCTGACACTATGTAACTCAATAGTCCTTGGATGAATCTCTCCATATTTCTGCCAAGTCCCCCCTCCCAATGAATCCCCTGTATAATGAGGCAAAATAAAGCAGTGGGATAAGTGTATAGGCTTTAAAGCAGGAGGCTCTCTGTTCAGCATTTCTATGGTGAATAGGATGTTTTTGCTTGTTTTTGCAGCCCAGTTGGATTTCTGTAGACTTTGATAACTGGAGAGACTGGGAAAATGAAGAAGATGAGGGCAAGGAAGAGTACGACAGATACATGGATGTAAGTTACACAATACGATTCATGACATCTTGACAATAATAAACAGCTCCAATCTATTTTGATTTTTATTCAGTTTGAATTGGGCTGATTATTTGTGTCGCTCTCCCTCACAGATGATCCAGGACATGGCAACAAGCAACAAAGGACAGACACCAGACATGGGAGATCTGAGTGATGTAAGTATAGAGCCCTGATACATGGCATGTCAGGGTAATTTCCGACAGACTAAAGGTTCAAAGTGTAATCAAATCAAATCAAAGTTTAGTTATATAGCCCGCATTTACAAATCACAGTTTGTCACACAGGGCTTCACAGGGTGGGTAACATCCTCTGTCCTTAGGTCCATAATGGACCCTTTAATATGTTGATAATTGCTCATCATCATATTCTCTCCCTCCATCTATATATGATGATACTGATGACTCTCCTTCCTCCTCCACAGTCTGACTGAGACCCACATGAACCATCTCCCCCCGTCTTTGCTGGAGCTGGAGCCTGTAATATTTGCTGATGCGTCATTGCACAAAATACTGTTTTTACATGATGTGATGTTTTTCCATTATATTTATTGAGATGTTTTTTGTCCACAGTACATTGACGCACCAATGCCAGTTTGATTAAAAATAACTTTGATCAACAATAATGTTTTGTTATTTGGGGCTTTATCCATCACATTCACTGTTTGTTTCAGTGCCCTTGAACTGCAAGACTAGTCCGTGCATGTCATTCCAGCTTTGGACATTTGTTGGAAGCACAGATAACAATCTGTTATATATAGATCATAATTACTAAACTTTTTTGAATTGAAACAAAGAAATTCAGACTTTTTATGCTTGTTTTACCTAAAACTGTCTATAATATATAATAACAATTCATGAAAATGTTATACCATTTAATTGTATATTCTAAATACTTAGTGTCTTTTTACATCTAACATGTTCTTTATTTCAACAAAATAAAGAAGCGTTTTTACATTATACAGACTGTAAATTGTATAGATTTACTCATTTTCATATTATATATCATATTTATGTCAACATACCAATTTTTTCAAAATATATTGTATTAAAATGACATTCAACTTTATTCAACTTTGATTTTAAAGAAATTAAGAAATAAATCAGGGAGAGACAGCGTAAGAAATGGAGGACGGACTAAAGTCGTAGTTACTACATTTGGACCTTCCTGTTACCCGTACTCCCCCTGACAGCTGAGTAAATCGTTTCCGAAGTGACTCGTGTTGCAGTTGCAGAGCTGTTATTCAGACACACTCCACCATGGCGTTTCAGTGTCAACGGGACTGTTATATGAAGGAGGTAAGACTCTATCCTGAGAAGGTTTATAATCTTTACACTAATGAATGATACCTGAGAGTACGGCGGAAGTTCTGTGCAGAAGCGGTTAGCATGGTGGCTAAAGACAGCAAGTTAACTAGCTAGCTGACTGTAAAGAGATGTTATGAAACCGTAGATATGAGTTCATTACTGTGGTTCAATTTATTATGATATACTTTCATTGCACACCTATAGTGTACGTTTAGATTTGTATAGTAATGTGCTGGAAATTATCAGATATGGCTATGTTTTTAAAATAAGCATGTATTTTGACAGGTCATTTCTATGTAAACTATGAGGGGTATTTTTGTGCCATGAAAGGTCCAGTCTGCAAGATTAGGTCTAGAATTACATTTCTATTGGCAGAAATAGCATGGTGGCTAAAGACAGCAAGCTAACTAGCTAGCTGACTGTAAAGAGATGTTATGAAACCGTAGACATGAGTTCATTACTGTGGTTCAATTTATTATGACATACTTTCATTGCACACCTATAGTGTACGTTTAGATTTGTATAGTAATGCGGTGGAAATGATCAGATATGGCTATGTTTTTAAAATAAGTATGTATTTTGACAGGTCATTTCTATGTAAACTATGAGGGGTATTTTTGTGCCATGAAAGGTCCAGTCTGCAAGATTAGGTCTAGAATTACATTTGTATCGGCAGAAATAAGATATAGTATTTTTTATTTATGTGTTCATGACTGCAAATTGGTGTTTACATCTGAGTCTTCCGTTCGGGAACAGGTCATTTTACAGAGGCCAGTAGCCTAGAATGGTCAAACTAAACACCTAATGAGTTGTAATGACAATTTAATGCTGTGATAGGTTTATTCTATCTGGGAGGAAGGGAGGGTGATGAGAGGGGTAGTTTATTGCAACATATAGTATAACTTCACAGGAAGGTGCAACTAAATACTCCACACTGTACCTTCAAAGACATTCAGAGATGTTTATAAAAGAACTGAATTGAGTACAATTTAAGTTATTAGGTTCATTTAGATTACAAATATAAATGCAAATAGATAATTGCTATGTCCATAGTGTAATTTACATTTAGAGGTTATATGTCAATTACTGTGCATTTTCAAAGAAAGCAAATAAACACATTACAAAAAACAGCATTGCCCATAATCAGATTGTTTAAATGTTACATGCTCTAAACTGCAACCAAGTTTCGTCACCAATGTGTGTTCTGTTACAACTCCTTATGACACCTACAAGTTGTTACTTTTAATTCCATTCATATTCTGTGTTTCTCTTTAGTTTGCCACCTCCGTAGTTTCCTGCTGTCCGGCTGAACTGAAGCAAGAAGTGAATGGAAAGAAAGAAACGGTCAAAGGGTTTCATGTTAAGCTTCAAGACACCATCTTGTTTCCTGAGGGAGGAGGACAAGTAAGCTATTTACTCATCCTTTCAAAATGTAAAGTCAGACAGGCCTGTAATAAAATCAAGTAACTTAAGGAGGTTATTTATTGCTAAAGTGTAGTCATGTAGTATCGCTCTTAAATATTAAATGGCATATTATGCTGTATTGTGCCTCAGCCAGACGACCACGGGCTGATCGGAGATGTCTCAGTGTTGAGGGTGATGAGGCAGGGACCAGACGCCGTCCACTTTGTAACGTCACCTCTAGAGGCGGGACAGGAGGTGCACGTGAAGGTGAACTGGGACAGGAGGTTTGACCACATGCAGCAACACTCAGGTGAATAACCCCACAAAATAAGTCATTTAGCCCATAATTATAACTTTCTTACAGAGTTGTTTTCTTCTTGGCTCTTAGGTCAACATCTGATCACAGCTTTGGCAGATTCAATGTTTGGATTAAAAACCACATCCTGGTACAATCCCCCTACATGGATTCATTTTCTTGTAAATATATATATGTTGTAAGTTTACCCGTTTCCTTTGTCTTTCTTTATTTTCAGGGAACTGGGTCGTCAGAGAAGCACGATTGAGCTGGACACTCCCTGTTTGAAACCTGCACAGCTCCAGGCTCTGGAGGAAGAAGTTAATGAGAAGATTAGAGCTCAGGTTCCTGTTAATGTTCAACTACTGTCCATAGACGACCCTGCTGTGGAAAAGGTGTGGATATTTGTGCTTAATTTTTACATAATATACATTTTTATACCTGTGTTTTATTTTTAATGTACTGCAGCTTTGAGAGATATATTTATGATTGACTTGATGTCATTTCAAACCAGGTGAGGAGTCGGGGGCTGCCAGACGACCGTGCAGGGCCAATTAGGATCATTGATATCGTGGGCGTTGATGCCAACATGTGCTGTGGGACCCATGTGTCTAACCTCAGTCACTTACAGGTAAACACTTCACCGTTCTATTGAGACAAACATCAAGGTTAGATAATGAACCTGCTCTCTGGTTCATGCCGTTTGCAAAGCGACATACATCTGAGTGATGGAGATGGAGAGGCTGGGAATTGAACCCATGGCCTCCTGCATTTAAAGCACATGTTCTACCACTGAGCTGCTCCCATCTTGAATGACTTGCCATATGTATGACGTCGTTTTCACCTGTATTTTAGGTCATCAAGCTCCTTGGATCTGAGAAAGGAAAGAAAAACAAAACCAACCTCATCTTCCTAGCAGGAAACAGGGTTCTGAAATATGCAGAGAAAAGCTACAGCACAGAACGTTCAATGGTTTCTCTCCTCAAGTAAGTCCAAAATGACAAATATCAAAATATATTCATGCTAAAACAATTGTGTGAATTTTTTAAGTCTAAAAAAATATTGTCCCTGTGGAACAGGACCGGACCCGATGAGCACGTAGAGGCAGTCGACAAGTTACAGAAATCTGTGAAGCTGCTACAGAAAGTAAGAATCTCCTCATCACTCACTGTCCACACTGATTCATGGTTGAGAACCAAATGACAACTGTCAGGAATGTTATTGTAATTCACAGTATTGCCAGAAGAGGTCATTATTGAAAGGGAAAATGCTCTATCAAACATTAGTGAACTCACTTACATCACATCCCATCTTTGACAGGTAAACCTGTCACTACTACGAGACATGGCTGTCCTCGTCGCTCAGAATTTTAAGAATGACCCCCAGAGTGGAAACTTCTTCACTCTACACAAGTAAGACATTCTTAAGGCCCTTTCCTTATGTTCAGCAGAACATGTCCTCATGTTTGAAGCACAAACATAAAAAAAACATGTTTTTTTGTATTTTACTCTACAGGAAGGAGGGTGACAATGAGTTCATGAATATTATTGCCAATGAACTGAGCACAGAGGTAAGATCATAATCTGACTTTTTTAGTTCCTCATTGGCAGGTAAATAATTAAGTAACTTTTTTTCCATCTGTGCACAGGAAACTTTGGTTTTCCTCACTGTTGGAGAAGAAAAGGGACCAGGTTTGTTTCTAATGGCTGGACCCAGTGGACAAGTGGCTGAGTTGGGACCAAAGTAAGAGAAATTACTTGATAGTAATTTAGCCCCTGCAACAATAAATGCTGACATAGGTTCACCTCTGGAATACAATTCTCTGCTTTCCAGGGTGTTGGAGATGCTCCAGGGGAAGGGGGCGGGGAAGAACGGACGTTTTCAGGGCAAAGCCAACTGCTTTGCCCGCAGAGGAGAGGTGGAGGCTTTCCTGCAGCAGCACTGCAAACATCACGCCTCAGAGGAGGAATAGATCCTGAGCTACCTCAAATATAGATTTTACATTTCCACGAAGAAAATGTTTAATTTTCTTGACTGTCCTCAATCCTCATTTTGTGATAAACACTAGAGGATGCGTTAGAAACTAATCACCCATGTGAAACTGTACATAACTGGAACCCGGGTACAACCTGTTCTGTACATATCTGAATTTTAAATGTCATCTGCTTCACTTTAAAATCTGTTCAATGAAAATCTACTCACAGAAAAACGGTTTGAGACTTTTCATTCAATTTCACCACCTCAAGGGGGCGCTATCGCCCCACTCTCCTGTTCAAGACACAGTAATTTCCCATAACAAATAAAAACCAACACCCAGTGAATATTTAGTGTATCATTTAACAAATAGAAACATACAGACGACAGACAAAAATGACATGACTGTGACAGTTAAAATCCCACTGTTTTTGGCAGAACATCGAGCAGTGAAACCCATTTACACTGTAATGCTATCTAATAGAAATGGGAAACCATCTCTACATGTATGTCACCTTTTATACCAACATAATGCATTAATGTAAAAAATCTGTTACTGTGCAACCCCTAAATACCATCAGAAACAACCACTTGTTGCATAGTGTATTTACCCTGTCTTAAGTGTATCTGTTATATCAGATTGCATTACAGTTGGGAGGGAGTCAAATTGTCTGGTTGCTCAATCGCTAAAATGCTAAAAGGTGCAGTGTGTAAAATTGAGTGACATCTAGTGGATAAGTTGCATGTTACAGTTGAACAGCCCTCACCTCTCTCTTCTAAACATGTAGATGCTGAGGTAGCCTTCATTATCATTAAAACCTAGTGTTGAGTTTGCCCATGCCAGACCACTGTAAAACATGGCAGCCTTCATAGAGACGGCCCACTCCTGATATTAATGTCAAGGGTGCATACTAGAGTAATCAAAGGCAACAATTCTGTATTATATCCATAACATCAACGTTCATCAGTGTTTATTTCCCATTTCTGCCGATAGTATTAAAAATATTCCACCTATATGTTACACACTGCACCTTTAAAGCACCAGTTAAGAAGCATATCAGTCTGTCACAGTGGAGTGGCGAAGACAATGTGCTCAAGGTAAAAATATTTTTGATCCAATAGTGCAAACATGCAAGCAAGCCCCTTCCCCATTTCTAAAACCCCCGAGACATGAGACGAACAACAATAAGTGATATGGAGATGTTTGTAACTGCGCTCAGTGTGATGCTGCAGGCTTTTTGATTGGTCCTCTGCAGTTCTGCTGCTCCGCCTCCTCCTTTACGGTCAAATTACGCCAGAGGCTTCACTATCTTCATCGAGATGTAGTTCTGGAGGAACAAAAACAACATAATGCACCTTTAATGATCCTCCAAAGAGACCTAATCTTCTGGTGATACGTGTCTGACATCATCGTTCAGCGACGGGCCACTGGTGCATCCTCACCGGTAAAGAGTACAACAGGATGGCGATGAAGAGGACCACGATGGTGAGGATGATGAGTCCGATGAAGAGGCACCTGAACCGTCTCCACACGATGAACTTCATGGTCTTACAGGGGTTGGTGAACCAGAAAAAGGAGGTTTCCGGGCGTCTGGAGAAACAAAAGAGAGAGAGAGAGAGGTGTGAATGTTAGAGATTTAGAGTGACACCGTGATAACATAGAAACTCCCCGTGCTTTTACTTTGGCGGGTCCAGTTTTGGATGCATGTTGGGTTCATCTCGGGCTTTTGCAGCAGGTCTCTCTTCAGCATCTGCTTCGGTTACGATCTCCAGCGTCATCTCCACTTTGCCCTGCAAACACAACGCATGCCCACTCACATTACTGTGTCACCTTCAGGAAATTAAAGGTACAGTGCGTAGGATTTAGCAACGTCTAGTGGTCAAAGCATATTTCTTTTCACTTGTTTTGTACACATCTTTGCCTTTAGTATTTTGTTTACCAAGCCTTTGTCGACTCTTTATTTACTTATTTTGGTCTTATTTCTTTCATTCTCAAGATAAACATTTCAATAAATCAATCAAACAATGTTTATGAAACACAGGATTCAGTGAGATAATCCCGGAAAAGGACAATGGCTGTTTTCCTCTTTTCTTTATTTGAGAATTTAGATTTCTTTTGTTTGTTTCCTTTAAAGAACGCATGCCTGTGATTTCATTCCAAAATTCCCGTTACAAGTCATCAAATGCTGAACTGCTGATCCAAACCTGTACTGGTTCAGTCATTTGCCTTGACAGTTCAGGTTGGAACACGTCCCTTTACCCGAGATGCTCTCCTCTGCCTGTGAGCGCTCCTTCATACTTACACCCAGCACCCTCTTCCCCTCCTGCTCGATGGAGCAGGGCCACCAGCCTCGCACCGACTTCTGAGCGAATAGAGACTTGGCCTGCTCGGGTTTGCGTTGCTGTCTGATCTCCAGGTCGTCCATCATGATCAGGGAACACTTCTCGGGGGTCTTCGCAGGGGGAACCAGGTCACGCAGATCCAGCTCCAGGGTGCCTGAAACCACACAGGGTGATTAGACGCTCAGATGTGGTAAAAATGCTAATCACCTTAAAGGTGCAGTGTGTAAGATTTTTGTCATTTTTGTCCTTTCTAAAAATATTACAAAACAATTGCATACTGATATTTTCATGAATTCATGACCTAAATGTTTTCCATTACCCTTAAATGCGCCCATTCATGAATATTTACATGAGGAGGGGGGGTTTTACCGTGGGGGGGTCCTCGTTGAGGCCGCCATGTTTTTACAGTAGTAAAAGTGGACACACTGAACATCTTTTTAATTTTTGTTTTAATGGCGACTGAAGTCTACCACAGGTTCTTCCTGCATGCTCAGCAGGGTGAGGGCGACATGATGAATATAACATGCAACTTCACCTCTAGATGTCACCAAATCTCACACACTGCACCTTTAAATGAAAGGTCTTACCGAGGTAATCGTCCAGTGAGAATTTGTCGTTGTCCCATATTTGGACGATGAGCTTGGGGGGAATCCTGAATTCGGAGTGGTCCAGACTCCAGAAGTGCTCCTATTTGATGTCAAAGCAGAGTGAGGCTCTTTATCACTGCAGTATATGCTAAACAGTGTGTGTTTATGTTTTCTACGTATTTGGATTTGAATGCAGCTCGACTGGAAGTAAAAGAATCATGGGGATCGTGCAGATGGACCTCACCTTCTTGGACACCAGGCAGAGCTGTTCAGCGGGCAGGTAGTCAAAGGCAAACACGAACCTCCAGTTAAAGTTACCGTCTCCATCCAGAGATCTGTAATGGACATCTGTCTTCTGCTTGTCCTCCTCCATACCGGGCATCCAGCTGTGACAGGGAGACACAGGAGGGATTAGTCCTCTTAATTGTTTCCTTGTATTCATGACAGAATTTTACAGGAATAAAAACCAACAAATAAAAAAAAATAATCTTACAGTTGAACAGTAGAAGCAGTAAAATAGATTAGAATTAAGACACAATTAGATTAAAATCAAATCAAAATTAAAATAAAAATAAGAAATCACAACATGAACTAGTTTAGATGATCATTAACACCATCTTACATTTCTGCCAATTTCCCCAAATCTTTCTCCTACAGGCTCAGAATGAAAGGATGAGGTAACTGAAACATCAAACTTCACTAAATCATACACACTGCACCTTTAAGCTGATCTGACGATAAAACGTACCCTTTGACATAGATGTCACTCATGCGTTCCCCTGTGATGCTTGTCTCATCTAGTGTCACATCGGTGGTGTTCCAGATGACGGCGCGCAGCAGATGCCTGGATATCACACATACACACACACACACACACACACACACACAGTATGTTAGTGCTGAGGCTGAATCACAGGTACCTGACCACATGTAGAGCTGCATGTGCACCACTCACTTCTTAGGTTTGCGTGGTGTGATGTCAAAGGGAGGACCAGGGATGCCAATGCTTTTGGGGAACACGTCTACCCACATCTGAAGCCTTCCCTATAACAACAACAACCTGCAGGTTAACACACAATGGATGACTCAGCAGTGTGTGTGTGTGTGTGTGTGTGTGTGTGTGTGTGTGTGTGTGTGTGTGTGTGTGTGTGTGTGTGTGTGTGTGTGTTGACAGTGAACCTGAGAGAGGTTTGGCTGGAAGGTGCTGTAAAGTGTCCTGATCTCCACATGCTCGGGGACCAGTCCCTGTGTCCTGAGGACATGGAGACACAGACGCTCTCGAGCTGGACCCATGTGTTGATGTGGTTCTCTGTTGTTCTCTGGATACGACAATGGTTTGGATTATGATTCAACAGTCCAACCATACAATAACCTATTATATATTATATACATGTTCCAACTATTTGCACTATAACTGCTTTCACACTTGGATTTGTACATCAACAGTTAGAAGTAGACAATTCTGGTATTCAAATCAATTTGGTAATTGATATTACCAAACTGAGCCAGCGTGTAGTCTTTCCCATTAAAGGTGAGCGAGTTGCCGTTGTCCTCGGTCCTGGGTTTGGACAGGCCTTTGAGTCGGGCCAGATTCTCCAGGATCTGCGACGGCGTCAGCTGGTCCCTCCACTGGTTGATGCCTGAACTGCAGTGGCGACACAGACACAGTCCATGAGAGACCCATTCATGACTCTCACTTGTTTAGTCCACGAGTCCTACGAGGACCCTGGAGTGTCCTTACGTGCAGTATGTCTGAGGCAGGCCGCAGTAGGAGTTGTATCTGGACAGGAAGCGGTTCTCCAGGTCGATCACCGTTTCGCCGACCTTCTCATCACGACTCAGGAGGTCATAGTCATAGATGGAGATCTTCAGGTCCTTGTCTTGGGGCAGGAAACACGTCATCTCGAACATCCTACCAGGTGTGAGAAGGTCTGATGAAGTCCCATGGTTCTATCATCTATAGGTGATGAGCACTTTAGGTGATTCATGATGTTTACCTCCCAAACACAGGGTTGATGTTGTTGGGTATGTAGTGGTCTCTGTCATCGATCGTCTTCTTCCCCAGTGAAATCTTAATGTAGGGGTCACACTGAGCAACGCATGGCAAACAGGTTAAAGCGGCAGGTGCAGGTCTGCAGATATATCATTATTGCCAACCGAGAGTCATCCTTACTCTGCCGTTGTTGTCTTTGGGCTGCAGGTCGATGGCCTGGACTATGTAAATCCTGACCAGACACTCCTGAGGTCCACTGTCCGGCAGCTCTCTGAACTGACGGGGAGGAGGAGACACACCGGGGTCGTCCGACAGGGGATACACCTTGAATGATCCCTGCAGGGAACAAGGAATACGAGGAATACAAACATTTTAGGCGCTGGACGTGGACGCAAGACTCACCCTGTCATCACCGTGGTAAGGAATTAAAGGTACAGTGTGTGTGAGATTGGTGGCAAAGTTACAATTCCAGCTGGATACACCTCAGGCGAACTTGTAGGAGAATCTATGGTTCTTTTATCTCTTGACCCATAGCACAACTCATCTGTCCTTAACTGTTTGTGTATTCCTGCTGACAATCAATCAACCAAACAAACTATGCTATGCAGGTGATCTCACATTATCTTTTAAATGCTAGTGGACAAAGGCGTTTTAAATGGAACAACCAAAAACAAATACTCATGACTAATCAGCCGTGCTGGGCAGCTGTGGCGGGGGGGGGGGGGGGGGGTCGGGGGGGGGGGGGGGGGGGGGGGGGTTCACCTCCCCATATTCCATGTGCACTTCAGTGTCCTTGGGCAAGACACTTCACCCCACATTTTTCCTTGTACTCATAGTGTCGCAAACAGATGCACAGTGTGAATGTTTGTGTGACCGGGTGAGTGTAAACTCTTCTGTGAAGCGCTTTGAGAGCTCTTCAAGACTCGATGCTCTATATAAAATATAGAGCACCTCACTTCCAGATGCACACATTATAACAGCCTGTGGTTCTGAATGTGTCGCGCTACCTTGAACTCTCCGACCACCGTGGGGTCATCGTCTCCATGTTCGTTCTTGCCGCGCTGCAGTTTGAAGGTGCTGCAGAAATCTGTCAAACCTTTGAATTCTGGGACATCTTCTAGTTCACAGTCGTACACCTGGAAATTATCACATCGCATTCAGGTCAGCTGCAAAGAAAGCATCTGTATGATATACAACATGTACCATCGCAAATATGTCATAATACAGTGTAAAGCCTGGTTTTCGACATCTTACTTTGAGGGTGTCGTATCCTTTCTTGATGTAAGGGCCACATCTCTCTTGGTCCCCAGTTGAAGCATAGAGCTTACTCCACCAATCCACTGTCTCTTTCTCCTGATGATTGAATTATACATATTTAATATTCACAATCATGATTACCTAAGTGTTGTGTAAAAATCTGAAAAGTCTCGTTTTTACGCTCACCTTCTCTACAAGCTTTGGAGAAAGCAGATTGACAGAAAACAGAAGAGTCACTTGTATACACAGGAACACATACACACACATATATATATATACACACACACACACACACACACACACACACACATATATATGCAGTTACAGCGACAGTACATACAGTAGTGGTGGTGATATTGAGAAGAAAGAGAAAGGACAGAAAGAGTGGTTCAAATTAAGGTGAAGGAAAAGTTAGTGAACAGATCACAGCTGTAATTTCATTTCAGGACATAGTATCTGTGAAACAAGGGCGTAACATGGAGGCCAGGTGCAGTACGACTCCAGGCCTGTAGGGGCAGGGTTACTCAATAAGATCGCCTGCCCCTTTAGCTACACTGGCATGACACAGGAGTCACTCTAGTCTTAAATAGAATTTATAAAATTAGGATTGTGATCATCCTGCCCATCACAACACAGCATCACATAAACAATTGTTTGACATAAAAGTGGCTAACATCTACCGGCTGTAGCTTCTTTATTTAAAGTGGGTATATTTTTACCATGATGGCCGCGTCCCAATTCAAGGAGCGCACACTTCATTGGTCACATTTCTAGACCAACTGCAGCATGAGCAGAACCAATTCGTCATCTGAGAAACTGTTAAGGGGTGTGAATAGACGGCGCCACAACTGGTCCGTGACCCACTTTTGGGTTGCAACCCAACAGTTGAGGGTCACTGCAGTGGAGTATGTAATCCTTTTCAAGTCATCAAGTCAAACCCTGAACCTTGACACGAGCATAAAAAGTTTCCTGTTTAACCTCCAGAGAGTTAATAGGGCCTTGGTCCCAAAATGTCATAGTTCAGCTGGAGGCAGATTAATTCAAACGTGTGCATGGTGATTTTACAATAGAAATATTGTACTACTTCACGTTACGCCCCTGCTTTGAAAAAAATAATTAAAAAGGTGCTCATCCAAATAGTGACAAGTTAGATTAGGTGTAGTTAAAGTGATGATTCCGGCATTCAGGGTGTCATTATGAGGAGGCACAAGCAGCATCAGCTGTAGCTTGGTGGATTAAGCCATCTCAGCCTTCCAATGTCATTGGTGTCCAGCCGTGTGAATGAGAAAACTATAACACGTAATTATACATACAAAGTGGGAGGAGGGAGAAGCCATTTTGTTGACAGCAGCTGACATGCTGTACATGAACTGTAATCCAGAGGAATACAGTTGAAATTTGACTTCAGGAATTTAGAGTCAAATTTGGGATTTTTAGAAAGAATTTTTTAAAAAGTACTTGTTAGGATCTACTCAAGGGATTAGAGACTGGCCACAGTAGAAGGTGGCAGAGTTTACCTGGGCCTCCAGTAGAGGTCTCTTCTCCTCCATGTTAATGGAGAGATGTTTACCAGGGGTACTCATCATCAAGGACACTGTCAGTGATGAAAGGACAGAATTATAGCCGGCTGCTTTCTGTCATGTTGCATTTTCATTTTGTTCCATCCTTACTTTTGGACGCCATGGCTCCTTCTGCGGTGATGATGTTTGGATCACACCTGAACCCCTCCAGAGACGTGATGGTGCACTGACCCACCACGGGCTTCCTGCCAAACGGACGGTGGTCGATCACCTTCAGCACAATGGGAGGCGTGTACATCTCGTCCTTTGGAAGGAGCTGCAGGGAAAACAATGAGAAAATGAATGATCTGTTCTGAGATTTCATTCCTCTAAAACGGTAGTTCTCAACTGGTCTGGCTTTGGGAGCCACCATCACCCCTTGATGATGGGCCGCAACCCAAAGAGAGGAAAATGTTCAATTTCTCAAATGTCTCATCACTCTAATGCATTTTAAAAATCCTCTTCAAAAGAAAAGCATTGGATTTTACTTTTCCCTCATTCAAAGGCCTATAACCGACTGAAACGGGCCCGTGACCCACTTTTGGGTCACAACCCACCAGTTGAGAACCACCGCTCTAAAACACCCTGTTCTGTAACTGTGACTTTACCACTTTGATGAAAAGGACAGAGCTGGGGAAGTTGGGGCTCTTCTTCATGTTCTTGATGACGGCCGATTCCACCCTCCGCCCCCCACACTCCACCACCAGGCTGGGTGACGTCACAGCGGCCAGCTGGTACGCTTTCATGTTCCTCAGGCCCCAGGCCAGAATCTGAGCACAGGAGATTCCACACACGGATTTAGAGTCATTATCACTGTGACATCAAAGTGACAGCATGTAGGGTTTGTGAGTTACCTCCACAGCTGTGAGTTGCACCACAGGCCGGATCCCCTGTGGAACCATGTAGAGGTTCTCGGCCCTCTTTGGAGGAACCAGGGGAAGATCTGATTCCCCCGACTACAGAGAGAGGGGACCTGAATTATGATTTGATTTTGTTAAAGGTGCAGTGTGTAAGATTTGATGAGGAGGTGAAGTTGCCTGTTGTATCCATCACTTCACCCTCACCCTTCTGAGCATGCAGGAGAACCTATGGTAGACTTCAGTTGTCATTACAACTCATAAGACGTTTAGTACGCCCACTCTGGGCTACTGTTAAAAACATGGCTGCCACCATGGAAAGGACCCACTCCTCATGTAAACATATATCAATGGGCTTATTTAAGGATATTGGGAAAAAAAATACATTTAGGTCATCATACATTCATGAAAATGTCAGTAAGTCATTTTTTGTGAAATTTTTAGAAGTGACAAAAATGACCGAAATCGTACACACTGCACCTTTAATTTAAAATTCGAAGCATAATATGAGCATGGTACTGTCATATTCCCTTTTGTTTTGTTTTTTATCACAAACCTTGTCTTTGAGGATGAGCTCAGCAGCCAGCAGTGCTTCCCCTGCCCTCGAACCCTTCTGGGTGATGGGATGCCACAGGAGCTTAGGAGTCTCATCCATGCCTGGAGACAGCTTCATCATCGGGACACAAATGGTGCGTCCCAGCAGCTCATCCTTCCCCTGAGCAGAGGATAACGTCGTACAATTAAGATTTGAAAGAGCTTTGATCAGCTGTGGGATGGGTATTTTACCCAACACCTACCACTTGGTCATGGTCAAAGAACTCCACCACAACATCCGGGGGCCGTTGAGCAATGGTCTGAGGGTCTCCATAGATCTCCACATCGTTAAAGATCAGAGTCTGGTCCCAGGTCGGGTTCAGCGTCGCACGCAGCTTCTCGGTGGTCTTACTCACGTGCAGGAAGGAGATGTGAGCGTACGGATCTGGGAAGGAGAACACACAGGGTTGAAGTATAGTTGATGTGAAAAAAGCATTTAAAGGTGCAGTGTGTAAGATTTTGGTTATTTTTGTCACCTCAAAAAATATTAAGAAACCATTACATACTGACATTTTTATGAATTCATAATCACCTAAATGTTTTATTTTTTCCCCATCACTCTTAATGTATATTTACATGAGGAGGGGGTCCTCTCTATGGAGGCTGCCATGTTTTTACAGTCATAAAAGTGGATGTACTTTTGAGTTTTAATGAAAACTGAAGTTGACCATAGCTTCTCCTGCATGCTCAGAAGAGTGAGGGTGAGGTGATGGATTCAAGATGCAACCACACCTCTAGAAGTCACCAGATCTTACACACTGCACCTTCAATATTTCTGCTTGTGCTGGACCTGCACCATTCAGGATGATACTGCAAGTGAATGACCTTTAAATATGGATTCGACCACGACGTTGAGTCTTACCAGAAAAACTATCCTTGTCCATAGACGCCAGGTTCCTGGCCTGATACACGTAGACACGCAGATGGTACAGGTACGACCCTGTGGTGGGGGAAAGAACATTAACTGAATAATCGCACACGTGTGTTGGTTTGTATGTTTCACAGTCATTTGAGGGACTCACTGTCAAAGGAACAGGACACAGTGGGCGTGTTTGCACCAAACAGTTTGGACGCATCAACCTTGGAGCCTTTCTCCTTTTCCTCAGTATCAACACCCTGCAGAGTAAACCCAGCAGACTTCTCACAACCTAGTCATGTTCATGACTCACCCTCTCATACACAGTTCAATAAAAACACAACAAGCCACTGGAGACCGTCCTTAATACAAGAGTCAATATTTGGAAATGTTGAATGGCTCAGTGTTGTAGCGCCTTCAGGTGAATGCTTCATACGTTGTAAGTATCTTATCTGTGTGAGAGCAGACGTTGTTGACATCGGAACATCTCACTCACCAGCGCCCCCTCCAGCTGAAAGATGGCCGACGCTCCAAGACGGTCCTCTGGTCCCATCTTGCGCCTCCAGCGCCTCCGACGGAACGTGTCTGATGAACGCTCCTTCCTATGGAACTTCCAGCCAATCAGAGAGGAGAACTCCCATCCCTCAGGGTCACCTTGATCCTGTCTCTGAGTTTTAAAATGTGGTCAAAACTGTTTATTCATCATGGACATCTCTTGGAATCATTGCGATGAGTTAAAATTAATTAATTAATCTACAGTAAACAAAGATGGATACCATATGATAATGGAATTGGAGCCAGAGGTTGCATAGTAGTGATCGAGGGGTGGAGCCACCATATTAACACCAGGGGGGAACCAAGACATATTATCTTCACTTGGTTGGAATAAATCTCTAAACAGTTTTTCCATTGACCAATTGTCTTAAAGTAAACTGAAATAAAACCTCTAATGTTGCTATGTAACATACAGCACTGTGCTAAATGTTCTATACTGACCTCTACAGGTGTTCCTGGAGGTTGCGCAGCTCTCTTGCGCGGCCTGACCAGGCGTCTCCTGCGGTGGACGTGGTAAACCTTCTCTGTTGGGACCCAGGACCGCGGCTTGTCATCGGGAGGAATGGTCAAACCGTATTCCCAGCCTGTAAAGTACATGCACACACACACGTGCAGAAAATCAGACGTTAAGTGTCTATGATATAACTATACATTCAATGTACAATAATATTTAATTTATCACATTGAAATGTATCAATGTAGTTCCAGTATCCTATCCAACATTTAAATTCCATGATGCAATTTCGAATGAACTACATAGACTTGGAGGTAAACAGCATCAAATGACTTTTACATATACATGTTGTTTACAGTATGTGCATCTGTACCTTGATCATCCACAGCTCTGTTGTCATCCACTGTCCACTCATCCTCCCACATCCAACCTGCAGGACAATCAAACTCTGCAGGGTTTCGGCTCTTTTCTCCATTCTACACAAATACAAATACACAAATACATCTTTTAATATACTTAATACATATGAACTCTTTTTACCATGGCATATATTCTTGGAAGAAATAATGGAACGGTTTAATAATGGAGTAAATCCCATGTTAGCCATTTGTGCCTCAGATAACTGTATACAGTGCAAGCTTGTGTAGTATTCGTATTTGCACTGCATTGACATTCAAACACGTATTTGCTTGTGTGTCACAGTTTAGATAGACTGTGTGTGTGTGTGAGGGTGTGATATTCAAATCCCAGCCACACGTGGTTTAAATAGAATGAGCTGCTCTCACCACATCAGTGAAGGGTTCGGACGCAGCCTTCCACTCTCCGCCAGGGTAACGAGTCTCATTCTGGAAAACCTCATCCATGAACTCCGTGTGTCCTGCGTCTGCCTCCGTCAGCAGACTAAAACGAAAGGTGAGATGTAGCTGCAATACACAACTTCACCAATAGATGGTACTTACTCCTTCATATAACATGTGAGTCAAAGTCATTTTTTCTACCAAATTAAAAAAAAACTCTCTTGGGGTGATCCTGAGCTTTGAAAAATGTGCCTTTTAATGTCACAGCAACCTTGAACTTTGACCTTCGGCCACCAAGATTAAATCAGTTCATTGTTGACCTATACTAAATATTTCTGCAAAGTCTGAAAACACCCCTTCAAGCCTTTCTGGAGATATCATGTTCACAAACACTGAGCTGGAAAACATGACACATCAGGCTAATTACTGCTCTTGGTAAGAGGACATGAAAACAACACTGTGCCAATGATGGAGGCCACAGGATTTGCAGGATGATCCAAGTGTATAATCAGAGGGGGCTTGTGTGTTTTATCAGGCGCTGTTTACATGTAAGGAGTATTCCTGATGAAGTGTTTTAATAAGAACAAGCTGAGTGTGTCTCAATCTATCTATTAATCGTACACTGAAGAATGTCCTCTGACTCTGTCTGAAAGAAACCGTAGCAGTGTGTGAACTGTATGTTGAGGTTATACTTAGGATTTATAACATGATCAAACTTAGACTTACAGGTATTATGTATATAATAGGGATAGAGACTGAAGTGCATAGAGTAGTTGGTCTTAAGTTGAGGTAGTAAAGTCAACTTCCTGCTCTCTGACACAGGGACTTTCTCATTAAGCCATTTTATGGTATGAGAGGAATGTAAACAGTAGAGAGCAGTTTACACAGTGTAACAACTGGGTGGGCCCAAGTGGGGGGGGGAGTCATGTTCAACTAAAATAACAAGCAGTGAAGCTTCAATTAAGACAGATCTGTTTCAGTCTCGGAAATCTAATCACATGCTTGTCGTTGAGGTCAGAGAAGAGGAGAGAGAGAGCGAGAGAGAGAGAGAGAGAGAGAGAGAGAGAGAGAGGTCGAAAGGTCATCTCCCATCATACTCACGCTTTCTCTGGGTCAATCAACCACTCGCCCTCCCACTCCCATCCTCTAGGGGGCATGAAGTACTCCTGTTTCAGCTTCAGCTTGCCAGTCACGTCGGAGTATTTGTGGCGTCCCACCAGTCCTGTGGTGCCCCATTTTCCAAACACTTGGGCCTGGTTCTCGTACTAGGATGCAAAGGGAGGATGCTGGATTCACTGATAATAACAATGAACGGATTGAGAAACATACAAGTGATCTTTCTCATAACGGTCATATAAATATGCAAATTAGATTCATGCTTTGCTCTAAGAGTTGTGTTTTCTTTTTGGGCAACGCACCAACTCGGCAAACACACTGAAGGTTCCCTCAGAGAAGGAGTTGAACTTCTTCTCATGAGCAGACAGACCCAGCCACATGTTGACACGGATGTGAACCGGCACCTTCTGGCCCTTATCCTTGTCCATGGGGTACTGATGAGAAAGCAAGAATAGAATAAAATCACACCAGCACAATCTCAGGGAAACTAACTAACTCTAGGATGGTATCTTAAAATAAGAAAATGAAAAAAATATGTGTACCTTTAAAATCACACTCATGGTCTTGCCGCAGTGTTGACCACAGGCCTGCTCACTGTGTATGGAGAAGAGGACCTGGTGAGCTGGGATGCGACTGTAGGCCACTCTCTTCTCACCACGCATCATCCACACGATCACATCAGGCATGCTGTTCTGAGGCTGTGCACACGCACGCGCGCACACACACACACACAAACACACAGTTAAGATAAGAAACATATTTATCACAATGTTTTGGATAGTCCACCGACACATGGACCAGTGAGCACAAGTGAATCATGACTCTTCATTAACCTTATGAAAATCATCCTGTGTATCCATGCTGCTCATAAATCTCTATTTTGTCTCACAAGAAATACATGACTCTCCTTTCTGAAGATGATTAGATTTCATCCTCCACAGAGATCAAGAGCAAGAGACAAGACAAATCACACAAACTTTTACTATGTAGACTAGTGTCTCTGGGGGTTGAGGAGCCCCTGATAGGCACAGGGTCATGGTCACAGAAAACGTGCATAAATTGGACAAGGGAACAGTTTGAATTGGGGTGTGTGTCTGTGTGTGTGTATGTGTGTGTGTGTGTGTGTGTGTGTGTGTGGAGGGGGAGATTATGGGGATATATAGAATATGGTACCTCCTCCGCCAACATTTGGAGTTTCTCCGCCCAGGACTCAATGTCTGCCAGAGTCTCTCGGATCTCCATGGCCTCCTCCCTCATGCGCCTGGCCATGTTCTTCATGGCGGTCAGGGCGCTGTCCCGCAGCTTTTTGATCTGGAAGTCCAGGGACGTCAGGTTGGAGCGGCCCTCCAGCTCAGGGGTTGGGTAACTGGGGGAAATCAGGAAGATGCAGACTGAACTTAAAGGTGCAGTGTGTCAAGATTTGGTGACATCAAGAGGTGAGGCTGCGTGCTGTATCCATCACCGCACCCTCACCCTTCTGAGCCTGCAGGAGAACCTATGGTAGACTTCAGTTGTCAGTACAACTCAATATATGTTTAGCATGTCCACTCTGGGCTACTGTAAAAATATGGCTGCCCCCGTACAGCTGATTTAAGGGTAATGGGAGCAAAAAATACATTTAGGTCATTATGAAAATGTTAGTTTGTAATTGTTTAGTAATATCTTTTCTACCAAAAATTACCAAAATCTCACAGACTGCACCTTCAAAAAAATGTGTATACCCACTTTAACTGTAGTGAAGATTTGAATCAGTATTTCTATGAAATTAAAAAGCATGTTCCACATATATAAGATTGAATGATCTTTGGACCAATAAGATGAATATGAGGCGATATGTGTTCCTTATACAGAAATTGGCAGGTAGAAGCACAGGCAGTAAAAATCACTAGTCAGCACAAATCCTCTCTTCACCTTTCCAGGTCTTCAATCAGCTGATTGAGCAACTTGAGCCACACCTCCACAAGCTGGTTATCTGGGATTTTGGCCGAGATGGCAGTTTTAAAAGCCTCCAGGTTAGATTGCTGGAACAACAACAACAACAACAAAATCAGGCTGAGGATGACGCTCCCACACACTCATGCTGGAACTTGCACACACACGCACACACACTGAATCACACTTCAGTTTGACTCTCTCTCGACTTCGTGGCTGCATTCCTGCAGGCATCCAACCAGGAAGTACAAGTTAGGGAGGATTACAGAGGATCATGAGGTAATACCAAGTGCTGAGCGATGTGGAGGATAATGTTGACAGTGTCCAGGCGGTGGCTGATATCCTCCCAGTATGACGTCACCACCACCACTGGTTTAGTGTTTGCCCAGGGCAGGTAGTAGTAGTGGTTACCTGGAGAAATTGCATTAAAAATTTTTTAGATGGGTCTTCACTCTATGATAGGATTAAACATCATCGCATACAGTAGCTGATTTACGCACCATCAAACACAGCACAGCTATACTGAGTGGTGGAGGACAGGGGCTTGCAGGTGGTGTCCAGTTTGTTGCCATAGTTACCAATACTGACCTCAAACTGGATTGGTTCCCCAGGTTCCTGGATCATGGATGCGCTGTGGAAGACTGCGCACAGACAGTACTTCCTCCTCCGCTGGTATTTCTGAGGAGAACAAGGTGAGATGCTGAAAGTATTTCAAAGGTACAATATGTAGGATTTAGTGGCATCTGGTGGTGGGGTTGTGTGTTGCAGCTGAGTTAACCTTATCCTTCCCCTCCAAGCATGGAGGAGAACATATGATAATCCTCATTTTAGTCTGTCTATTCTGAGATATTGTAAAAAAACAAAACAGAAAAAACATGGTGGTGCAACATGGCGGCCTCCATATGAGGACATACTCCTGATGTGAATATAAGAAATATTATGATATAAGAGTATAGTTTTAGAATAATGAAAAACAATTTAAACATTTTGCAGTTCATACACTTCTGAATTTTCTAAAATGTATCTCTATAATCATTTTAGATTTCGTTTCTGCCAGTAGAAATGGAAAACTTGTATCTTATGCACTGGACCTTTAATCAACTATAATAGAGGTGATCTTATCTGTAACTCTGACACCACACAGTGTTTTAAGTCCACATCTCAGCTCATCACACGTTAACATGTTCCACATTCAGGCATCACTGAGTGGGTTAAGACTTAAATACCTGTGCCACCAGGATGTCGTCACTGTGGATACTGTCCACTGTTTTGTCCACTTTTCCCTCCAGCTTAGTGGACAGCTCCACCAGGACCCGGCCCCTGAACGCCACGCCTTCTCCCTGTGTCACGACAACACACACAGTGACATGAAATGAATGTGGCTATAGGAAACTGAAAACGGTAAAATAGTTTAAAATTAGAATCAATCTGAAATGTTCCACAGTGGCTGTATAGGAGGAGGGCATGTTGTGAATATGTCTCCATGACCTAGATCTTTTCCAACTTTTTGCAAGAGAAACTTCTTAAGACCCCATTGTGTGTGTTTAATATAATATCAATAATTCAAATGTTCCCCAGCAGAGGGAGCGCTCTTTATCACAGACATTCAGACAACTAAATTCCTGTTTGAGCTGTTGTCACTGAGTCAGTCACTTCCTACATTCACAGTTGACCAATCCACAACAGACCAGACCAGGTGGCCAATCAGAGCAGTTTTAACTTTTCCGTGAGGGAGGGGCAGGGGCTCGACAGAGCGTTCCAGGGAAAAAGTGAAAACAGGAGCAGGAGCGATGGACAGCAAGAGAAGACTACAGCATTTTTCTTAATATCTGACACCGCCTAGTTATGGTGGTGACACACTTCACAGTGTACGCCTTCAAAACGAGTAACATGGGTCAAATCTGAATGGAAATGAGATGTAACACCTTGCCCAAGTTGAGATCCTCATAGGGGTCAGGCAGTCCAGTGAATTCTCGGGGGCTGCCGTACAGGTTGACGAAGCAGGGCCCGAACACAGGCAGGAAACCCACCTCGGACTCCCCCGTCTTGGCTGGGGGTGGGGGGAGACGAGGAAACTGAATGAACTGCTTTAAATGGACAAACTCGGGCTGCATCAGAGCAAAGCTTCAGTGTTAGTGTGAGTGAGGCTGTGTTGGAGGCTGAGGTGAACACAGGGAAAAGCAAGTGGCAGTTAAAACATTCACATCCTACTGTCCAAACTACAGCACAGCACAGGTTTATTCACAGTCTCGCACATGAAGCTACATTTGCTCAGCAAATTGACAACATGCTGCATGTTTGCGTCACATCTCATGCAACACACAGACAAGAGAGCGTGGAGGTGAACCTTCATACGATGCGACATCGCCTGTTTCCGCATGTTCGTCTATGCCGAGGGAGAAAAAGGACAATACAGGAACCGTTTACAAATGAATATAAACAATATTGTGTTTTCACACAACAATCTCAGGAGAGAGTGGTTTTCACAGAAAAATTAGGAACAATTAGATTTACACTTCCATGAAGCCATTCATTTAAAAATGATAAAGATTTCCATCTCAGATATTTTCAAGATTCATATAAGGTCGCATGAGGTCATGACTGGTGACCAGCAACATCAGATGATCCTCGTTTCTGAAATTCTGAAAAACTGAATGTTTCCAACACATTTGCAGACATTCCCTAAAGTTGGTCTCAAGACGTTGAATTCGCGAAAAAAACATACTTCAGGAAGCAGCTGTGTCCTCTGACCTTTGAGTGCCAAAATCAAATCAGATCGGAGATCTCGTGTTTAAAATGATGGGATGGATGGAGGGACATGACCAAAACAACATGGACTGAAAACCAAGCACATTCAGGGACATGTAGGGATTATGATGGTGCAGAACGTGCTCTACGGAGCATTGTTTCTAGATTGAGATTTTATTTCAATCCCATAATATATCACTGTTGTCATGTTTTCTCTAAAGATCAAAAAGTAATACCTTCTATCTCTCCACCAGAGGAGGCGATCTTGGCCAGGTTCAGGTACATGGTGCCAATCGCATCATTCCCTGTCAAACGATCCCTGCAATCACACACAATGACTTTACTATCGATACACACACACACACACACACACACACATAAAACTGCAATAATGCAATATAACATGCAGATGTCACTGTGTGGAGCAGTGCTGGGCTTTGCTTTCTCACCACCAACATGAGCCAATAGAAAAAACATGTCTCTACTTTTCAAAAGTGTTTTAAAGGCGAGTTCAACTGTTTGTAGATTTCAACACATTTGGAAGTCTGCGCTTCACACAGCACTTCCTCTCCAGCTAATTTCCCTTCAGCTTCCTGGACCCTTGGAAAAACACATTGTGATGAAAATGAACCGAGACCCGGTGCCAACAGGATCCCAGAGCAGAAAGTTATTATTGAGGGGGAAAGGGAGGAGCCTGCACGGCCTGAGTCATAACATCTCATGTGGCTGGTGATGGCAGGACATTCACTCTCACACACACACACACACACACACAGCTGACCACAGAACTAGAGAGCAGAATAGAATAGCACTGCCTCCTCACATTCCTTACAGCTCGACCACAATCGGAAAACTGCGAAAATGCCCTCATATGGAAATGGCCCTGGGTGTTGTACTCACCAGTCGAACACAGTCAGTTTGACAGACTCGCACATGGAGGGGAACTAAAGAGAGTAAAGGAAACGCACTCTATCGATGATCATGTCACGACTGTGCTTCAGCTTTGAGTCCAGATGCTTTCTTACCTTGATTTGAAGGTGCATCACCTGGTTCCATTCGGGGTTTGCGTTCTTCTCAATGATCTGAGTACACAACTGAAGAGACAACAAAGGCCTCACATGAGCTATTCTGACAACAATAAAACACAGAGCTAAAATCTAAAAGGGAACTAATTAAGAGCAGGAACCTTTTTGCCGGCGAAACGAGCCTCTAAAAATGGATCCACCAGGTTCTTCTTGTCTCCCTCTCCACCAAACATTTGTTTCAGGCTCTGGACGAACGCATCGTCCACTGAAATGAGAAGAAAGTATTCGACTTCACTTGACTGTTTCAAATGTTTTTGATTGTTTGTGCATCACAATTTGTGAACACATGGAGGTGGGATGTCAAATGCAGGCACACATTACACTTTGCGTACATAAAACTATATAGTC
This sequence comes from Chascanopsetta lugubris, assembly GCA_016785325.1. NCBI lineage: Eukaryota > Metazoa > Chordata > Actinopteri > Pleuronectiformes > Bothidae > Chascanopsetta > Chascanopsetta lugubris. The sequence goes on from JAFBJT010108576.1 coordinate 135,036, forward strand.
CATTCTTGGTTACAGTAAAAACATGGCGGCTTTGATAGAGTGAGCATGTAAATGTCATAATAAAAAGACAATTCATTCACACATTCAGTTGATAGTATATTGATATATCAGTATAATTCAATTAATCAATGTAAAACATTTTTGGCAGAAATGGAAATAAGAATCTTACACAATGCACCTTTAATAGACTTCTTACATTACTAACATGCAGTGAATAGAAAGTTGGTTAAACTTATACATAAACCACTCAAGTGAACCCCCCCCCAAAAAAAAACACAAAAAAAAAACAAATTTAGTTTAATTGATGGCATTTTTATTGTAGATAATCCGGGCAGGATGAAGACAATAATATGTATATATGGATGTAAAAGCTGATCTTACTCTGAGGGATGTCCTCAGCTCTGAACACCTTCAGCGACAGCGTGGCCCATCGCAGAGTCACACCGGCCGGTAGCAGCAGGTTACTCTCGATGTCGTCCTGGTCGTCGTTCGGTCCCCTCTTCTCCACCTTCACCATGGCAACGAGAAAGATACAGAACAGAGTGACAGACGCAGAGAGAGAGAGAGAGAGAGAGAGAGAGAGAGAGAGAGAGAGAGAGAGAGAGAGAGAGAGAGAGAGAGAGAGAGAGAGAGAGAGAGAGAGAGA
>JAFBJT010108576.1:136146-148436 GCA_016785325.1 Chascanopsetta lugubris
GATCTTTTGAGTTTTAATGACAACTGAAGTCGACCACAGGTTCCCCTGTATGTTCAGAAGAGTGAGGGTGAGCTGATGGACACAACATGCAACTTCACACCTCTAGATGGCACCAAATCTTTGTAAACTGCACCTTTAAGCTGAGAAGATTGAATAAGAATCTTAATGTTAAAAGTACGATCAAGTCATGCAACATTTCATGTTGACACCACTCGTTTACTCTTCACGTGCGTGTGATAAAGACTTTTAAAATGGCCGCCACAGAATGTAGGATGAAAATCTCAACATCCTTCATGCACAGGAAATGCATGCACCTCCTGACAGGAATCCGTTAAAGTGGTGCATGTTGTGTCCAGCGCCTCCCCCTCCGCCTTCTGAACGTGCAGGAGAACCTGTGGTCGACTTCAGTCGTCATTAAAACTCAAGAGATGTTTAGCATGTCCGCTCTGGGCCGCTGTAAAAACATGGCGGCCCCCGTAGAGAGGACCCGCTCCTCATGTAAATATATATTATTATGGGCTCATTTAAGGTTAAAGGAGGGGGGAAAAAACATGTCGGTGATTATAAATTTATAAAAATGTCTACATGATTGTTTTGTAATCTTTTTTAAAATGACCATAATCTTACACACTGCACCTTTAAGAGCTTTAAACCCTGGAGGAAGCACTCGGTCTGACTCTGGAGGACTCACTTCATGATGTCCGGCCCCATTGCTAGATTTCTAAAATGGCTGCCTCCCTGCTGAGTCTCTGGTCTGTGGTTACGTGCCTCACCTCCATCATGAGCCGGGGTGAAGTGGAGCTCCTGGTGCTGCTCACCATGCTCGTCAGGAGGTCCGGCTCCGGCTCCGGCTCCGGCTCCGGCTCCGGCTCCGGCTCCGGCCGCTCCGTTTAAGATCAGCGACGGCAGAAGTGTGTTGTGTCACCACAGGGTCACCGTGTGATCCCAATGTTCCCTCCGCACATCAGCTCTGAGTGCAAACACAGAAATGTTCCTCACAGGGTTTTACACTTTACTGGAAAATGGTAAATAACAACATTCTAGAAAACACAACTTTGTCATTAAAAAACTTTTTTTTTTAAATCCATGCAAAACTGGAAAATGGTCATTATTCCCACAACTGGGAATTATTTCTGCTGTTATATTTGTGTGTTGATGAACCTTTTTGTTCTGGTTTGTTCTCATTTCAAAGCACCACAACATTCTATAAAACACTGCAACATTTCATAAAATACAGCAACATTCTATAAAACACTGCAACATTTCATAAAACTCTGTAACATTCTATAAAACACTGCAACATTTCATAAAACTCTGCAACGTTTTATAAAACACTGCAACATTTTATGAAATATTTCATAAAACACTGCAACATTCTAGAAAGCACTGGAATATTTCCTGGGAAAAAAAATACATGGGTCAAATTGTTTATTCGATGTTTTCTAATTAAATCTACTTTGAAGCAAAGTCTGTAACTTTAGAACTTAATTTCTTTGATCCAATGGGAGACTTTTCCCGCAGATGTAGTTTGTTCCCTTTGTTTCGCCCACAGCTGTTATTATGAGTGGTCTCGTATATAAATGGGGTCAATTCTATTAACGAGGTCTTTAATGATATTTTCATGGCCTGTGTTAATTAACAGTAAACTGGAGGAGCTGTGGGGCCGGATGATATCGCTGTCTGCTGCGTTGCTGCTGAATTATCCAGGTGTGATGACGGTCGTTCACTCTTTCTATTTAAATACACGTTGACATTCATTACACAGTGATGCGCAATCTATGGAAAACTTTTACAACTTTGCAGATGAATTTCAAAATGGCTGTTTAACTATTGTCAGTTGTACGACATGACATCACCGATAATTCCCCCCGTGCAACACATACCAACATGCCAGTAAAGGGATTCAGACCCCCGGGATTGGTACAGTGGGTTCTCTCTCGGAGCCACGCGCTCGGCGTCGTCAGAGTGTAGATTTGCGGTGGGATGAGATCATGGATTCTCGGTGGGACCTGATCTTTTTGTGTCTCTGCATCAACGACACGAACGAAAGCACCGCCCACAATCATCCTCCGCAAAGGGGTCCGGTCATTAGAACCTGAAGTGACCCCCTGATGTTCCTGTTTGAGAAACACACACGATGACATCACACATCTGGTGTTCCCATGACGACGTCCATCTCCCTACAAACATGTGGCACCAGGACGGTTTGGGCTCGGAGGTGTGATGTCATCATAACTGTGAGCGTCTGAGGCTGAACCCAGTTTAGAGGGTAAGGTCGAGCGCTTTAAATACACGAGGTTGCGAGTTCGATTCCCGGCCTCTCCATTAACCCTCGGATGCTCTTTGGATAAAAATGTCTGCTCGATGAAACTGCGGACTGTTGATGAAGACATCGTGGAGCAGGTTACCATGGCAACCATCCGTTGTTTTGTTTTTTTACGCTGCCTTTTTAAGTGTTGCGGCGTCATCGCCGTGGAAACGCCTCCACATTTATCACTGCCCCACACACTGAACGAATATTGACTGAGCTGGAGTAATGGCTGACGTCGCACCAAGTCTGGCCCTGTTCAAACATCTCTCCTGTGCAAATGCAGACTCATGAGCTCCTCCTCTTCCTCCTCCTCCTCTTCCTCCTCCTCCTCCTCTTCCTCCCCCTCCTCCTCCTCCTTTCTCTCGGAGCCGTGATCCCATTGTTCCCTCCCTCAGGTTCTCCCGCCATGTGCGGCGCACCACTCCCTCTCCCTCTCCCTCTGCAGCCTCCCACCTTCTCCTCTCTGCCATGGAATTAATATTTCACATGCGGCTCCTCAGCAATTTTTCTTGCTGACAAATGGGGGGGGGGAGGAGGAGGGCGGGAAGGGAGGGGCGGGTGTCGGGGGGGGGGGGGGGGGGGGTAAGAAAGTTTCCATGCAGCAACAGAACAATAAATATGAAAGCGTTTCCCCTCAGAAGTTCGTCCGTGTGGCACTTCTTATGTACACTGTCAAACATGTGCTCTCATGCCATTATCCCCCCCTCCAACTCTCTCCCTCCCTCTCCTCTCTCTCTCTCTCTCTCTCTCTCTCCTTATCCATCCATCCATCCCTCCCTCCCATCTCATCTGCTGCACCATCTGTGCAGCTGTAATAAGCAGGACTCCTCATGTGCTCGCCCTCCCTCACTCTCCCCTTCCCTCCTGATCCCTCTCTCTCTCTCTCTCTCTCCCTCCCTCTGACTCGCCTTGTTGGCGTCCCACCGAGGGCGCCACCGTGCAGTCACACACCCTCGGCGGCCGCGGCCCAGACACCTCTCTGTCACAGCGGCGAGCCGACACGACGTCGTAACCTCGGTTCTCCAGACGCCTGATCGCTCTCCGACTCTGCGGCGGCACAAGAACCATCTCCCTCTGATGGAGACGAGAGCCACATCCAACCATCTGAATCAGTCATCACACCGACGTCCCACTCAGCTGGATAATAGAAAAATCAGTGTGACGTATGGTGTGTGAGTGTGTGTGTGTGTGTGTGTGTGTGTGTAACAACAGTAAAAGTGCCATGGGAGGAAAAGTCTCAGCTGATGACTGGTCTTTTGTTTAACGATGCAAAGTGAGGAGTGAGCAACAAGGACACTGCGCCGCTGCAAACACTGTGGTGATGTGCACAGTGATTGTGAGCGGGCCACAATCAAATGGCATGACTGAGGAAAACAAAGCATCTTCATCATCATCATCGGCATCGGCATCCATAGCAAAGCGCTCTACTGCCTCACTGTGGCAAAGTCTGGCAACAGATTCTGGAGCAAAGCGGAGACTTCAAAAGAGACTGAGATCTTCTGTTGATCCATGTTGAATTTCGGTCTTTTCAAAAGAATGTACTGTTTGATAAAAATTAACACGCCATTATGAAGGTATAATAAAAAAAAAACTATATATATATATATATATATATATATAGTTTTTTTATATTCTTTTTTTTTCTAAAATAGACCTAAATCTTACACACTTGACCTTTAAGTGACAGATGTCAAGATCCATTATTTATTTCTTTATTCTATTCTGAGAAGGGACTGATCCAGCTGACCAATCAGAGGGGGCCGGGGCTCTACAGAGCATTTCAGAGGAGAGAGTGGATCTGGAGCTGTGGACAGAATGAGTGTTTCTGAGCGTCTCAGACTGTCGAGGTGTGGCGACAGTGAGAAGAGTTAAATGTATGACGGCAAACACACATATATACATGTGCGCGTGCGCGACACACGTGCACGCACTCAAAAAAAAAACCTGCACAGATTTCAGGTGACGACACTTTTGGTTGTTTTAACGTCAAAAGTTAAGTAAAATAAAGTTAGAAAAAAAAAAATATATATATATATATATATATATATATAGTTTTTTTATATTCTTTTTTTTTCTAAAATAGACCTAAATCTTACACACTTGACCTTTAAGTGACAGATGTCAAGATCCATTATTTATTTCTTTATTCTATTCTGAGAAGGGACTGATCCAGCTGACCAATCAGAGCAGTCTGGGCTTTTCTGTGAGGGAGGGGCCGGGGCTCTACAGAGCATTTCAGAGGAGAGAGTGGATCTGGAGCTGGAGCTGTGGACAGAATGAGTGTTTCTGAGCGTCTCAGACTGTCGAGGTCTGGCGACAGTGAGAAGAGCTAAATGTATGATGGCAAAAATCAGTACGAGGAGTCGAATCTGAAAATCATAGGACCTAAAACTGTTTTTATGACATTTTGCTGCAGCTGTTTTTTTTTTATTTTTGGATGTTACACTTTCAGGGTCTTTGTCATTTCAAACGCACTAATGTGAAGTGATTGAATCGGAGTGTTTTCACAGTGGTCTTCGTGTTTTGTTCTTGGTTCCCTCTGAAGTTCCAGTGAGCAGCTCAGCTGAGACAGCTCCTCATTTCCTCTCTCCGAGCCGCGCTCGCCCTCAGATTGGATTTTCTTAAGCAGGGGGAAATTCCACGGAAGCGACTCCTTCAGAGTTATCGATTACATAAGTGTAAATTTATCGTTGAAAAATATCTCTGGACAGCGGCGGATCGATGCCACTAAGCTCTGTCATATCTGTGGGTATAAAGCCTCCAGTTAGCAAATCCTTCCAGTTTAGAGGTCAAGGACTCTGCAGAACCTCGGCACAATTTAGCAGCTAATCCAGAGACAAAGCGCGTTCGGAGGAGGCTGCTTGGCTCATAATGAGTGAAACGCATCAGACAGGAAGGCAGGTATGATCCCTGGATGAGGTATTGATCAGGAGGTATTGAATGAGAGGCTGGGGAACAGGCTCTGTGTCTCTGTGGTTCACCATCAAACCTCCCTGCAAGTCCCCACTCAGGGTCATCACAGTCTGTGGGGATGTGTGTGTGTTGGGGGGCGGGGGGGCTTAAACTGGCGGTGCAGCGCAGGGGCTCCTGCAGCAGCGAGTGGGACTGAGTGGCACCATGAGGACTCAGTGGATAATGAGCAGCCTTTATGATGTGTGCTGCAGGGGCCAGTGGAGGCAAGGAGCAGTAATGAAGCTCAGGCCCTCGTCCGCGCACGCACGCACGCACGCACGCACACGCACACACACACACACACACACACACACACACACACACACACACGTCCAGAGATGCGCGTCCACCTCTATTGTCCTCCACACCTCCATCTTGAAATCACTGCCATTTGAAATGATTCTACTCATTTTCTGCAGCTCGAGCTCATTATGGGAATCACAGAGCTCTGGATGGAGCCGAGGGACAGAAGGTCAAAATCATTCAAATGTCCGCTCGAATAACAACTCTGTCTTCAGCCACATACATTTAAACAAGAGCCTGATATAAGATTCACCTTGTTGTAACCAAGACTTTGTAGAAAAATTCTATATAAGATTTACACAAATGTAAAGTCATCAGTTTGAAGTAAAGTGTGTGTGCTTTTGTGTGTGAACAACAGTATGTGTGTATGATGCATGTTTTAGACACAGATTATATATATATATATATATATATATATATATATAATGCTATGTACAGTATGTTAGCTTGTAAGTATGATTACGCACACTTTTGCACATTTGTTTGTGAGTGTGCATCTGAGCTCGTGTTCCTGCTGCTTTACAATATATGTCCCAGTCAAGGAGCCTGGTTCTCAACGGACACACTCAGCTTTATAGAATTACACACACACACACACACACCACTGTTTGACCACACTACAACCGCATAAACAGTTTACAGGCTCAATCTCATCAAGTGAACACAACCCATTTCTGCTCAAACAGCAGGTTAATGTGCAACTTCTCAGGAGCAGCAGCAGCAGCTTGCGGTTGCGTTAGTGTGGAGAAGCTAAGAAGAGCTGCATGAACACAACGGAGAACACGCTGCTCCTGTGAGGGCGTCACAGCTCTGCGTGCTGTGTGTATGTGGGGGGGGGGGGGCATGGGCGGGGGGGGGGGGGGGGGGGGGGGGGGGGGGGGGGGGGGGGGGGGGGGGGGGGGGTAAACACCGGTGATGAGACTTGTAAACGAAAGGCCCCGCATGCATTTGCACTTGAGTGGAGTGTGATGTGCAGGGCTGCATGCGCGGCTGCACCTGGGGCCGCCGGTGCCTCCTCCACCTGCCACAGTCCATGTGTTTGTGTTCGCTGGCGCTAAAGAGCCCTGATGAAATCCCTGCTCCGGCCTCCACATCCTCAAAGCCAAGACGGATTCCAATTTCTCCTTTAAGCGGCGGAAAACCCTCCCGTCGCCTTTTATTTTGACGGCTATTTGAATTTGTGCATGGACTTCATTTCATGCTCGACCTGCACGTCAGCACAGATAGAAGCAGAAATAACTCAAAGGACTCGATGACCTCCGAGGAACAATCGGCAGGGAAACGTTCACAGGTCGCTTTCATCTTCAGATTGAAGGTGTTGGTGTGAATTACGGTCAAATGCTGATTCAAACTTTACAAAGGCAAAGTGAGGTGATGGGTCGTCTGGGCGCAATAAAGTTTGATTCAAGTTTATAAACAATATACACGCGGTGACGTCTCTGCACAGCTACAAAAACCGATGGAGGCAATTACGTTACAGTGACTCTGACCTCAACAACTGCATTCATTTGGTGACTTTCACATTCCCTCCTGTACCTTCTCCTCTTGTGCCGTTATCGAATTGATAGTAGACAAAGTTAAATCACAAACTGAGATTTAGACCAGGTACAAAACCTTTTTACATACTTACTAGATATTTTTACATTTCATTGTAAATTGCTCATCTGAAATCGGGACGCTGAGGCAGCAGCTGTCACTCAAGAAGCATTACACAGGATTGTATTTAAAACATATGAGTCATTTAATGTATTTAATACATATTTATTATTTATGTAATATAGATTATCTATCATTTTTTCTATTTAAAACAGATTATTTACCATGTGCTATATTTAATACCTATAATATATTATGTATCGTATTTGATAAATATGATCTATTATTTATTGTATGAAATACACATCCATCATAAATGTAATCCAGATTTGTGTTTATCATTTAATGTATTTACTGCATTTTATCATTCACTAATTAATACATATAATTGCCAAAAAAGATCTGATTTAGGTCCATTTCAAATCCACCAGAAAACACAGTCATGTGATCACAGCTTCTGTCAAGAACAGAAAATAACCTGGAATCTTCGACAAAAAACAACAACAACTCAAACATACAGCAAAAGCTCACCCGACTCCTTTCTGTCGACAAAGCTGAAGAACCTCCTCTTCCTCACCGACACAGCGCGAGTCTGTGGGTGGGAGTGATCAGATCCCACCTGCCCTCAGACTCTGCTGTCACCTCTGATTCACTGGAGCATGAGAGCGGCTGAGACCACCGGCGGCAGCAGGACCACCAGGACCCGTCTGCCGGCTGCCAACGCCATTGGTCCAACCGAACCCGAGCTGCACCACAACAACAACAACAACAACAACAAGAGATCCGATTCAAGTCATCTTAGGAAAATCGAAGTCAACGGGTTCGACAAGCTCCGACTAAACCAGGATGCTTTACCAAGAAGTAGATAAATGACATTAAATCAATTCAATCCCGCGAAATCCACATTAACGCAGCCCACAGTGCCACCTAGAGGTTCAAACGGTATTGCACCTCGCTGGGTCGGTGTTAAAGGACAGAAGATTGTTGTTTATAGCGACACCTGTGGCAGTGAGGTGCTGCTGAAGTGACGTGTGCTGTAACAAGCTGTCGTATAAAACTAGCCATCTATCACCTGTCAAAACAAGTCGACTCAGGATGCATCGCAACTCGCTCAGAAGTTACAAAAACAAACTAAAGATGTCAAATACCCCGTGATCAAATGTGTGGCCTTTCACTGTGAAATGCTGGGTTTGAGGAAGGAAAAGCTGCAAACACACACACACACACACACACACACACACACAGTTTGAAAAGCTCTCAGAGAGAATCCTTTGCCTACAGTTCAAACAGCTCAGGCCGACTGTGGCTTTAAGAGTGAGGAAGCTGTAGAGGTGAGAAACCTGATCCTTCAGAACACAGCCGTGTGTGTGTGTGTGTGTGTGTGTGTGTGTGTGTGTGTTAATAACATTCTGTGTCACTGCATCCACACCTAAATTTAATGGGTTCTCCTCTGACTCCCTCCTCTCAGAAATCCGTTCACATTATTTGTGTTATTTGTGCAATCCTGCTGACACACACACACACACACACACACACACACAGTCGAAGGGATAAAAAGTGCCAAAGACGTGAAGGAGTGAGATGATAAACGTGTTCATGTTAATGAGCAGAAAGAGAGAATCCACTTATAGTATAAAATGAGATAAACAAGTTTTCTGTCAATCTGTCTTCTCTTCCTTCTCTCCTTCATCCCTCCACTTCAAATATCACTTCATTAATTCCTTCCTTCCTCTAATTTGAATATTTCTCCCTTTAATTCAAATATGCCTTCCTTGCTTCCTTCCCTCCTCTCCATCCTTCCCCCTGTCCTTCCCTCCTAAGTGCCTCCGTGAGCCTGTTATAGCTCAAGAACATAATGTACAGGACCAATTCAAAAATCCATTATTCAAATATTGTTCAGTCTGAATGAATCATGTCCGTCCACACGCTGTGACGACTCTCACTGTAGCAGCATCATCACATACTGTACCTGAACTTCATATTCTCCTCCTCCGCCGGGTTTTCCGTCTCCGGTCACGTCGTTCTGTCGGAGGACAGAGACAAACACTCAACCGTCACGTGTTGTGGTTGAACATCAGCGGCGGCGGCGGCGGCTCCCGGACTGAAACGCTCACCTTCTCAAACATGGCGTCGTAACTTCTCGTAGGCCAACCAGTTGGTCCTGATCCAACGCTGCGCCAGCTCCAACGCCAGCTGCTGGGCGGCGACCGACGGCAGCTTGGACAAACCTGGAGCAAGGAGCAGACCGACCCGAGGACTGATCCGATTTCTCACCTTTAGTGAAATTAGTGCCGATTTAAGTCCAAGTTCCTTCCTTCCACCCTTCCTCCCTTCCTTCCCCCTTTCCCTGTCATTTCCCTCCAATTCAGTTATTCCTTCGTTCCCCTCTTCCTTTTTGCTTTCCTTCCTTCCATCCTTCCTCCCTTCCTTCCCCCTTTCCCTGTCATATCCCTTCAATTTCATTATTCCTTCCTTCCTTCCTTTCCCCTCCAATGTGATTATTCCTTCCTTCCTTCCTTCCCTCCTTCCTTCCTTGTTGTTGTTGTGCACATAAACACTTAAAAAATAAACCTTAGGCTGCTCAGTTTCAAATATGTTTAAATATAAATATATTTTTATACACCAATGTAACATTTGTATGTATTTAATATTCAGTCTGTTCGTGCACTGATCTTCAGGAATCACTCAACAAATCCATTGACAGTTCAATGAGGGCAATTCTCAGAATGTCTCATCCCATCCACATGGGATGAGACACCACTCTGGTTGAATCTCCACTCTGCATGGCAGCAGATGATTCATGGGCTTCTTATGTGCGAGTACCGGTGATGAGCATGTGCTGCAGCGGCGGCCAGGCGTTTGGGAAGTCCCACTGCTGCCCCCACTCTCGGAGGGATGTGGGCACTCCGAGCTCCGCTGCCCTGAACACACATGACCGACAACATGTATGGATATACAGTACACACTCTGTGTGTGTGTGTGTGTGTGTGTGTGTGTGTGTGTGTGTGTGGTGTGTGGTGTGTGTCTGCCATCTGCTGGAGGAGAGCAGTACTGTTCATAGAGGACATGTAGGAGTGAAGGGGCTGAGAAGAGCAAGAGTTCATTCCAGCTGGAGTTGGAGATGTGATGATCTCTCCTCCCTAAAACCTGCTCCGCTTAAAAAGTTCCGCTAAAATATCAAACAGCTGTAAAACTGTCAGTGTGGAGCCACAGTGAGCATCTATAATGAGGAGGAGGAGGAGGCACACACACACACACACACACACACACACACACACAAACAGTAAATACATTTTCTTTCAGAAATAAATATAAACAATGTTTATGTCTCCAGAATAAAATAAAAAATAGAATAGAAGAGAAAATAAAAGAATAGAGGAGACAAGGCCAGACTGTACTATTATATTATATATATTTAATAAAATAGAAAAAAAGAATGTAAGGCTAGATTATACCATATTAGCATAGAATATAATTTTATAAATCATAGTATAATTTTATAGAATAGAATTTGAAATGATAGAATAGCAGGGTTTTTATGTATTGCATGACTCAATATCTGGATGAGCTCACAGTTCAAATAAACTGAAAAGGATGTGACCTCATTTCAGTCTGAAACCTCCACCGACCTTCAGATGCTGCACCGCCCTCTCTGCCATCTCAGGCCCAGAATAGCCCTGTGCCCAGACAGGTGCCAGGTTGGAGGGGTAGAACTCCACATGTCGGGAGTGCGTCATCAGGTTGTAGTCGAACCACGCTCCCCTCTCGGCGTCCCACAGCACGGCCTCCATCCCCCCCCGTCTGCGGGCCGCCGCCCCCGCTCGTACCGAGCGGCTGAGTCACCGTCACCTGTCAGGAATCAGCACGACCGCAACAACCGTTACCTAACATGCACACAGAAGTCGTACTTTCAAGGTCAACGGCTGCTCCGACTCTCACCCAAGATCCTGTGAAATGAAGCCAGAGTCTCCTCGTGAGGCAGAGCAGAGCGTTGAGGTCGACGGGGAGGAAGCGGCTGGTGCCGGTGTGTCTGAGGGAAACGCCACCGCCGACGGACCAGCGAGAGGAGAAGTCCCAGCCGGACTCTGCGCCGGCTTTCAGGTCCATCCACAGCTGCTCTTTATCACCTGAGGGTGCAAACGGAGACGTGGATTCTCTGGAAATAACAGCATCTGGTGACATAGAACTCACATTATGTTTCATGTCCTCGTAGTGAAGCCGCCATTTCTCCTTGGGCCACAATAGACGAGAGCAAACGTCGGCTTTGCAGATGGTTTTTGGTTTTTAGGTTATCAAAATAAAGGCCACGACAATCAGAAAGAAACCACCAACAGGGGATATTCAGTTGGCTGCAATACAAAACTTCACCACTAGATGCCACTAGTCTGTTCAAAGTGGAGCTTTACATTCGGGAATATTGTGATTTTAAAATCTAGAACTCTATACCTACACAAGTGTCTAGAATGAACATGAGTAGGTACCTATATATATATATATATATATATATATACACACATACCTTTGATAATAATGCCTAACATAACTGTTCAACACCTACTTTCATACAATGCAAAAAAATATTTTCTAATAATTTCTTGTTTTGTTGTTGGCAAGCAAGAGAATGCTGACTGCACTTCACTATAAACAACCATTTTTGGAAAGTTCACCAACGCCCCCTTAACAGCATCTAAATATCATGTTTATTCCACTTTCATTAGACTACAAAAATACACGGAACCCATGTTGACCATCACTCTCTGTTGATAACATCATTTCCTCCACAAAGGAAACAGTAATGAGAGGAACACTCAACATTCCCCTGAACAAAAGCTCACATTCTTTCCTTTGAGCAGCTTTGATTAAACATGTGGTTCGTGGGTTCGTTTATCATTCCACTTTAATGACAACACAGCGCTGAGGGCACGTTTGGTTTGTGATCCTCCAGGAAAATACTCTTCCTATATATTTTTTCTGCTGATGCCCCAACTATAAAACTCATCACTTTCATTCCGGCGCTCAGGAAACCACGGTGTTAGTGAGGTTTTATCCTCTTCCATGGAATGTGATGATGGTCACAGGGTGACAGCTCTGAGGAGCTGGGCCGGAGGCGGGGGGGGGGGGGGGGGGG
>JAFBJT010108577.1:0-13909 GCA_016785325.1 Chascanopsetta lugubris
TTGAATTTTATGGAGAATACAAAGTGCAGGTCTGGCCACGCTGTCATACCACTTCTCTCCCACTAGAGTGAGTCGTGAGCCACTACAGTGTAGAACCTTTCCTCTAGAACGCCGAGTTGCGTAGCGATAACAATACTGACCGTCTGACGAACAAGTTAGCCGTGTTTTGACTCAGACCTGTACAAAGTTGTTAGCTTGTTGTCTGTTAGCTTGTTAGGATAGCTGTTTGTCGCCATCTGCAGTTGAATAATGGTACTACATTAGAACTATAAAAAAAAAGAACAACCGGTCAACTTTTAAATTAGCTCGTTGACGAGTTAAATTTCAACGATTCACAAGTCGCGACTTCTAAATGGTAATAGAAGTCCACAGTATTATCTGCTTTTACACAGAATTCTACTGCTCCCAGTTCAACCCCTCAATCTGTCCAGTCAGAAATTATCATGGATTATTTGACGACTTTACATTCCTGAGGAGATGATCTCTTCTCCCATGCTTACATGCTCGCTAAAATCATCAAGAGACTCTATTGTACAAAAACTGAGCTGTGGCGTAATAAGTGGAAGTGATGACATACAGGGGTGGTTCATAAAGTTCTCGGCCTGACCAACAGACAGGGACCCCTGACTCTTGTAGTTTTGTATTGATGGGGGGAAAAAAGTTCTACGACACCTACTGGGCTTATTGTTTTCAAATTGTCTTGCAATCTTTTATTTTGAAAAACGACTAATGAGATGTCTTGCACCGTCTTTGCTTGATGCACAAACAAACCCAGATTGATGGTGGTTTCTTTGAGTGGTTATCAAACTGGGTTCAGCCATATATATATATATATATATATATATATATATAAAAGGAATGTCCTCGTAAAATCAGCAGGTGTACGAGAAAGAAGCCAGAGACGTGATCCAGTATCTCGGCATAAAAAGGGAGTGAACCTTCAGAAATCCACAAAGACCTTGACAGCCCCTCAGGGGGGGGGGGGCGGCACCCTGTTCTTCTGCAGTGATGAGGCGGGTCGCAGATCACAAACGGAACCGTTCCAGACGCCCCGACAATCAAGTGGAGGCCGTTCACCGCTCGGTCCAGATCATGGTCACATGTTTATACCGACGCTGTTTTCTGCAAGATGGCTGCCCCCGAATGTTGACATCACATCAGTTGAGTTGAGCAGAACGGAATTCTCCAAAGGGTCCGTCCGAATTCCTCAAGAGATTTGCGACCAGCGGGCTCTGGGCTTTGATCAAGAATCAAGGCCAACCGCGAAGACCCCCCAGGCCTCCGCCTCCTGGAAAAGCTCGAGCCGGTGGCATTGGTTCGACAAGGTGATGATGGCCGCTCCTTGTTTTGGAACGGCGAGGGAACGACTCTCGACTGAACTCTACCAAAATAATCGAGCTATTCTGGGGGACGACCATGAATCGGAGCGGGGCTTCAAAGGGATGGTGTTATTTTTAGGGGCCGACCTGGAGCCGATAGCTACAAGTAACAATAGCTCGTAAACGACACCGCAGGAAACGGCATAAAGCGGTGTAACGTCCCCGTCAGGCTGTTGTCGGATTTAACCGCTTGTTGGCGGCCATCTTTATTTTATTTTTATTTTATTTTTTATTTTTTTTGAAGAGCTGCAAAAGCATCAAACTACGCAACGGGGATGTTTCCCGATTTGTGTGAGTGCACATGACTTTGGCGAAGGCAAAGCGAAGCGATGAAGTCAAAGCGGACGATGCATCAACATTCTTCCTGCTGTGGCATTTTTCTGGGCAGGCCAAGAACTTTTCGAAGGCCGCGTTCATCCGCGGCGGCTGGTCGTCGCTGCTTTTGTAAGAAGCAGAACAAGAGCAAACTGACCACATCTTCCTTTTTAGGTGCGTTTTTAAAATGGGAACATGAGTCTGCAAAGGAAGTGAAACTGAGCACTTGGGGTTTATGTCACACACACACACACACACACACACACCCACACACACACACAAATAGACGTGACATTTTTGGTGCCAAAACACAGGCGCAGTGTGCTGCTCTTCCTGGTCCAGCCCTCTAGCAAGTGTCGGGGAAGTGGGTCACAACTTCACATGCGCGCTCACTGCTGGCAGCCGCTCATAGATGGCGAGGAGGGAATGTAGGGCAGCAAGTCCACGCTTCCCTTCTCCGTCCGTCCCCTGTTCCCCCGCCTGCCGCGGACTATAGTACAAATAAAACCTCAAACCCGGGTCACGCGCAAACCATCTCCCATCTTTTTAAAGAGTTTCCCCGTCTCCTCCTGCTCCTCCTCCTCCTCCTCCTCCTCCTCCTCCTCCTCCTAATCCCCCTAACCCCCCCAATCCCCCCCCCCCCCCCCCGTGTCGTCCCCATAGTCCAAACGCTCGCGCCGCCCGCGTTTGGCGTCGTCCGTCATCGATGCTTGGCCGCGTGGCACCACACGCCATTAAACTCTCTGCCGCCTCCTCTTCGTGGCAGATATCCGCTGTCCCTTCTGCTCCAAGCCTTTCCCGGGGGGCCGGATCGAGGACCACCTGCTGAGCTGCCTCACGTCTCCTCCTCTACCGTACAACAGTAAGTATCTGGACAAAACTGGACATGCTACGGTGGCTGTGTGATGTAGGAGACACTCACCGTGTGTGTGTGTGTGTGTGTGTGTGTGTGTGTGTGTGTGTGTGTGTGTCCAGCGGATGTGCTCAGTAAAGACAGCGGCGAGTGCTCCATCTGTTTGGAGGATCTGGTGCAGGGGGAGACCATCGCCAGGCTGGCTTGTCTCTGCGTCTACCACAAGAGGTAACTCACACAGGGTCTGTCCCTTTTAAAGGTGCAGCGCGTACGATGTGGCGACCCCTAGAGGTCAAGTCGCGTGTTGTGTTCCACCGCCTCACCCTCGCCCTCCCGAACGCACACAGGAGAACCTGTGGTTCAGACAGAGATGTTTTAAGTACGTCCTCTTTTTACTGCTGTCAAAACATGGCCGCCCCCGCAGAGAGGAGCCGCTCCTCCTGTAAATAAACATGAGCGGGTTTATTTAAGGGTAATGGGAACGAACTTGATGCGTTTAAGTGATTCTAAATGGTTTGTTAAGCGGTGGGAGACTCCCGTAGAGACTCGGTGCCACGGACACTCGGCACAGCAGCAGATGTGGTGTGTGTGTCTGTCAAACAGAGGCTCCGCCCACATGGTATTTAAGTCACCTCAGTACAGAGTTAAATTTAAACCCTTAAATAATGTACAAGGCACATTAGGTAAACAACAGATGATAGGAGGGGTCTTCACAGGTGTATTTCACTGAGCCTTGAAGATCTGTATTTGCTTACGTGTCTTTAGTCTGGCTCTTTAAAGGTGCAGTGTGTAAGATTTCACTCGTTTTTTTTTTTGTCACCTCTAAAAAATATTACAAAACAGTGACACACTGACATTTTCATGGATTCATAATCACATACATGTTTTGTTTTTTCTGCGTTACCTTGAAATGAGCCCGTTAATGCATGTTTATTCCTGTTTTTGAGGAGGAGGGGGAGCATGTGTTCTTCCTCAACATGTTATTTTGGTCATGCAAGAGGAAGAAGAGCACACGCTCCCTCTCCGCTCAGTTGGGGGGGGAGTGTTTTGAACGGGTCCGGTGAGATTTCCAGATCTGAGGTGGAAAGCAGAAGTTGTTTTGTCCCGTTTCGTGTTTTCAGAAACGGAGACGTGTTGTTCCTTTACGTGACGGAAGGTTCTCACGGAGTTATCTCCTCGGCCGCTGACCAGGCCAGATTAAACAGAAGAATGTGTTTTGTGTTTACAGAAAAAGAACAGAGCTTGTTTTAAAGGTTCAGTCTGCAGCCTCTTATCCCCTCACGTTAAAACTCACTCTGGGCCACAACATGGCCGCCCCCATAGAGAGGACTCGCTCCTCATGTAAATATACATACATGGGCTCATAACAAAAATGTCAGTATGTTGTTATTTTATAATATTTCTATATAAATGTTCTCTATTTTTACAAATATAAGTTTAAAAAAAAAAATCTTACACACTGCACCTTTAAGTAGAATATCTAATTTCCCTTTAATCACGAAAGCTCTTTCGTGAAGCCATATTGACTTTTGTCCATCCTTGGCAGCTGTAAAAAAAAAAAAAATGGCCGCCTCCATGACAAGTACATAAAATGGGTCAATCTATGAAAACAAGAACACAAACAATCCTTCATCGACACGATTACACACAAATGAAAACACATTGACGGATACTAGCCACCACTTCAAGCCAGGGATCCCTATCAAATTCTGCACACTGCACCTTTAAATGATACAAAGTGTTTCACAACTACAAACACGTGTGTTTTGTCTCGCTTCATAATCACGCCTACATTCCTTTGATCAGATAGGCCGAGTCACCGCGGATTTTGTAACCTCTGCGCGGAAAAGTAAAGTGGCACCAGGTTGTGAATTAAAGCGCCGCAGGTGTTTCGACACGTTTCAGCCCATTTCCCTCCATCGCATGATTCACTTCCTGCTTTTCATTTTCAAAGCGGCTCCTCGTCAAACGCGCTCGGGCTTCTCCCGGCTCCACATCAGTGCTTTGATTTCAACCTGCGGAGACCTGAACTGTCTGATGCTACTTCCTGTCTGAATGTAAACATCCTGTGAAAACCCGTTATAGTGAATTCACCCCGACACTGGAAACGGAGAAGGAGAATGTCGAGGCTTTTCCCACAGCGTGATTTTCCTGTGAATCAACACGTCCGTCGCAGTTTTGTGGGCGTGTCCCATTGACTGATCCGTCCAGTAAGGATTTGGGAAAGCCCCGGGTACTTAAGAGACAAAACGGGGACGGTTTGAAATGATTACTCATTGGCAGACGGTCCCTAGAGAAAGAGACGACGGTGACTCATCACTGTTTAGAAGAATGTCGATTATTCTTCAGATTTCATCCCTGAACCAACTTCAAATGTTGCTTGCTGGTACCTTTTGTTATGACACAAACTAAGCCAGCAAGTTAGCTACAGACTGGGAAGGTCATAGGTTCAATTCCCACCTTCCCCACTTGAGCCAGTGTGTAAGACCAAAAAATACCTACATGCAAAGATTGAACGTAACATAATCACACTTTTTTTGCATATATGATCACTGACCTGTCCCCTTCATCTCTGCTCCTCGTCTTCCTCCTCCTCCTCTTCCTCCTCCTCCTCCTCCTCCTCCTCCTCCTCCTCTTCTTCCTGCAGCTGCATCGACTCCTGGGCCAAGGTGAAGCCCTGCTGCCCTGAGCATCCCTTCGATTGACTAGTGGGTCACATGTTCCTGCGCAGTGACCAACCCGACTCAGGTACGTACACACACACACACACACACACACACACACACACACACACACACACACACACACACACACACTGCTGAATGACCTGAAGAGTGCTGCTGTAAACAGCGCTGCACCATAACAAGTATGTACAACCGAGGCCTGAGTGTAAACGTGGTCGCCATGGTAACAGGAGTTCCATCGTCCCAGGGGAAGGTTTACGGTGCGACACCAAAGTTGGGTCTTATGACACAATGATACTTTTCTCTGAATTCTGCCTTTTCATGTATGAATGACAGTTTTTTTTTTTTTTTTGGTCTAATCATCACTTTCTCCCGTCTTCACAGGAGACTACACTGAATCCTTTTAAGATCCCATTAAAGGTGTAAACGAATCAATCAAAGCCCCCGACTGTCTGTCCCTCTGGGACGCAAACACACCATCACAGCAGGAAGCCACGCCTTCTTTCCATTCGGATCATTTGAACTCGGTCGACACCATTTCATCATTCAAGCCAAACAACAACAACAACAACAACAACAATAAGAGAGACCAGCTGCTGGTTCTGATCTGTGGTCTGGACCCTGGTCGGAACCTTTGTTTGAAGTCGTGGATGAATCGATCGCAGCAGGATGAAGACGGAACATGATGTTTATTTTTTTAAAACAACTCTGGATGCTCCTGTGTACGTTCCTCCCTCCGAGCGGCTCCGGCTCATTTTGATCAAGTATTGCTCCACATCGTTACAGTTCATGGGCTGAATGGTTTTTTTTTTCTTTCCCTCTGGCTCCTCCCCCTCGAATGAACCGGCCTGGAGCGGGAACCAGCGTTTCGCCGCCGCCGCCGTGGCTTTGTTTGCAACCAGCTGGAGGTTTAGGGATCGTGTGTTTTGGTGAAGAGGGCGGAGCCGGTTGTTCCTGGGTGTTCGTCCGTTTACCTGTCAAAACATTTCAGGGGAACTTCCTGGGGGGGGGGGGCTGTCCCCCCCCCCCCCCCCCCCTCAGTAGGTCAGTTTTAGTGAGCGCCGGGTTTAACGTGCTGCTACTTGGTGAGTGTACTTGGAAGGTTGTAGGTGTTTCATAGGGTCGTAGAGGCGACGGTGTTGGCATCAAATTAAGCACTTTTGTTCCTTAAAGGTGCAGTGTGTAAGATGTGGTGACCTCTAGAGGTGAAGTTGCATGTTGTATCCATCACCTCACCCTCACCCTCCTGCACACGCAGGAGAAGCTGTGGTCGACTTCAGTTGTTATTAAAACTCAATAGACGTTTTAGTTTGTCCACTTTTACTACTGTTAAAAAACATGGCTGCCCCCGCAGAGAGGAGCCGCTCCTCATGTAAATATACATTCATGGGCTCATTTAAGGGTCATGGGGAAAAAATAACACATTCAGGTGATTACAAATTGATGAAGATTTCAGTAGGTCATTGTTTTGTAATATTTTTTCTTAGAAGTGACAAAAATGACAGACATTGTACACACTGCACCTTTAAGGCTGTTTTTTTTTTTTAAACCCCCAATAATGCGTGAGAATGTATGAGTGATGAAACGATGACCAGGGACAGGAAATGTCCTGAGAATGCTCGCAAAAAAGTGTGTGTGTGCGCGTGTGTGTGTGTGTGTGTGTGTGTGTTTACTGTAAATTGCCCAGAAGTCTGCTTGGAGAGGCGGGTCAACGTGTTTTTTTTTTTTCCTCCCCACAAACTTCCTGTCACATGAGGCATCGGTACGAAACGTCGGCGACTCGCTCGGCCCCGTTCTACTTCTGAAAGCGCTCTGTGTGTCCTGCCCCCCTCCGGGGTATTTCTTTTTCTCCGCCCCCCCCTTCTTTCTTTCTTTCTTTCTTTCTTTCTTTTTTGGACCGGACCCCGAGTGACAGTTTTGCCATCTGGCTCCATCAAAGCCAGAACGGGGGGCGGTGGGGTGGGGGGGGGGGAAGGGGGGGCGGGGGGGGGGGGGGGGGGGGGGCATGTTTACACCATGTGGCATCTGCTTCTACCCCAACACTGGAGGCTGTGGACAGCTGATGGTTAATAATTACATAACCACCCACCCCCTGTGTATTTTTTTTGGGGGGGGGGGGTTTATAGATATATATCACCTCATTACCACCATGATTATTGCTTAACGTGTTCGATGGCTTTCCTTTGCTTTGTTCTGTGAGTGTTGATTGCATTTGCCTGGTGACGGGGTGGGGGCGGGGGCAGGTGGGCTTGGGGGGGGGGGGCTTGTGCAAAGCAGGTGTTTGTAGTGTTTCCGAGGCGAAGGTGGTCCGCGTGACGCTGCTCATCAGACACAAGCCGAGGGGGGGAACCGGGGTCAAAGAACAAAAGGTGCGCTTGTTGTCGTTGCTGCCTGCGTGAAGAAAACGAGCCTGTGTCATGTGACCCAGTTTTCGGAGGTCAGCCCAACACACACACACACACACACACACACACACACACACACACACACACAGTTTATTTCCCTCCTCTGACTCCTAAAGGCAGATTGATGCTTTCGTGTCGTTGATGGCAGTTGACGCGTGTTGCCCTGCAGTTACCCTGCCGATACACTAGGGGGCAGCAACACGGACCAATGCACCTGTGTTTACTACAGATGTGTATGTTTGTACTTTTGCACCTCGGTCTGTTTGACGTGGTCCACTTCGATTCGACTTGAACGAGGCAGCGCAGTTGGGGGGCGTGGCCTCCTGGAGATACGCTGCTAACAAGCGGACCAATCACGGCTCGTGAACTGTCTACATGGGGGCGAGCTCCCGACGCAGAAGCAGCAAATATCTGCCGGTAGTGTTCCGCCGTCTGAGGTGCTACCACTCGCTCCGCCACCAGGGGGCGGCGCTGTGCATGTTTCTTTCTTACTGGGAGACTTGAGAGAGGCGGTGCCAAATGTCTGTGCGCTGGGGGGCGGGGCTCTGTGAGCGAGTGAGGAGGATGAGATGATCTGTAGATGTTACATTTGTTGTGGTGATAAGTTCTGATGTTGTGTACTCTGGGAGGGGAGGGGAGGGGGGGCGGGCCGTGTGTGTGTGTGTGTGTGTGTTTGGGGGTGGGGGATCAGGGAGGCTGGTGGTGGTTTGGTTGTCGATTATTTTATTTTATTTTATTTTTTTTTCTTTTTAAGTAAAGAAAAAAAAAAACGACAAAAAAATGTGGACAATCCAAAGCCCCACGTTCCACTCATTTCCTGTCCCGCCCCCTCAGAGCTGTGTGGTGCAATACCTCAGTTGTTACCAATGCTAACTGTGCTAACTCCTCCCACTCTGCTGTTTCCTCTGCACAACTCCCTGGTTTTGAATCGCGAGGCACCGACGCCCCCTGTCGGCCGTGCCCTGCGCTTCAAGGCTGACGCTTTACAGAACCTTTCATTATTATTATTATTATTATTATTATTATTATTATTATTATTTTATTTTATTTTTTTAAAGAGCCACCGCAGCAGTATCCCCCCCATCCCCTCCCCTCCCCTCCCCCCTCCCTCGAGATGATATGGACAATCTGCCTTTTACTCTGGTATAAAAAAAAAACAAAAACAAATTGAATTTTATTTATTAAAATTGTAAATATGTAATGCAATTCAAAGAAAAAAAAACGGCTTGGTCTTTGTCTGTTCATTCTACTGTTTCTAAGCTCCGATCTTTTGTATGTCTCAGAAATGGTTTTTATATGTATTTTTTACAATAAATATGTGTGAGAGATGTTTCGTCCACGTCTTTGTTTTGTGTCTGGCCGACGGCGTTTGTCTTCGTTTTGCGCGTCGTTGACTTGAACGGAACTTTATTACCTTATTTAACGACGTCTCAAACTCACTGCCGTCCGCTTGATTTGGCAGAACTCACACTCTCTGCCTCTAATGTTGTTTTCCTTCCTGTGTGACTTTAATGAGAATGAGGGAAATTTCCAATGTAGGCTGTTTATAGCAGCACCTGTGACACACACACACACACACACACACACAGTTTGTAACATCCTGCTCTCTCGTCAGTGTTAAAAAGTAAACAAAATTACATACTGCACCTTTAATAGTGATCATTTCGGGTCTTGGTGAAATTACAGGAAAGAAAATATTTTTTTTTTATCTATTAAAAAAACTGTTTATACAAATCCTACAAAATCTATGCTACAAAATAATTTAAAAAAAATGTGTTGTCACCTGAATGTCTGTATTGTTGTATTCATGACCCTGAATGACCTCGTATCCTACACACTGTACCTTTAACGACCCTGTGAGACCGACTGCCAGGTCCCCAGACTCCATTTGAACAACCTCCGCCCGAGTGCGATGTAAACAGAGCGCCGTTCTCACGAGCCCAGATTTTCCAGGAAGCGCTGACGTCAGCAGAAGCGCTGACATCACATCTTCATCTGTTTATGTGAAAACACTCGTCCTATTTTTATTTCTTTGTTCGATTCACTGCTCAACACTGCTCTCACCGTGACTTGGTCCACATGCTCCCCTGGTGGAGAGGGGGTGGAAGTGCACATGCAAACACACACAGACACGGCAGATTGAATTGAAATTACCTTTATTATCATAACTACGACGAGAATGTAACTGCTTCCTGTCTCACAAGACATTCAAATGACGCGTGAATTCATTTTCCACACTTTGTCTTATTTTGACGTTGACGGACGAAGCTCATCAAAAATACACATTTAGTCAACATCGATCAAATTCATAAAAAGTGAGCAGGTAGTGTCGGGTGTTAATGAATAAGATACACTGACTGGAGGAAGTTCAGCAACATGGAAAATGTAGTGTTGTCTTTTATCAATATGTTGGACTTGAGTTATGGACGTTGACCATTTTTAAACTAGTTTAACCTCATGTACGATTAAAGGTGCAGTGTGTAAGACTTCTGTCCCTTTTCTGTGACTTCTGAAAATATTACAGATCAATTACAGACTGTGTTTATAATCACCGACGCGTATTCTTTTGCTTCCCATTCCCCTTTCAAAGAGCCCATTACCACAGTTGACCCCCCGTGTTACCACAACGCGCAACTTCACCTCTCGACGTCACCAAATCGTACACACTGCACCTTTGATCCAACCCACCTCGGGTGGGCTGGTGGTCTCACCACAGGGGGGAGAAGTTGAACTTGATCTGCAGCAGGTACCTCATCCGGACCTGAGCCGGGTCGTACACGATGAACTCGTTGTAGAGCAGCGAGTAACCGCTGGACTTCAGCCCCGCAGACGTCCTCACGCCGGGTCCCATGGGCATGGTGACGCCGTCCCTGAGAGAGAGAGAGGGCGAGGGAGAGAGAGGGGGGGGGGAGAGAGGGAGAGAGGGATTCAACACATCTTTTCAAATATCCTTTGTGTTTACATCCGAGCAGGAACCTCGAAAGCTGATTCCAAGATGGAAGTGGAAAGACACGCAGTTCACAGTTTGGCCACTCGAGGCTGCGAGTCCATAGCCCATGGCCTCCCAGCTCTGCTCTCAAACAGTCACGTTGGTTGCCATGACGACTGCTGAGGGGGTGAGTCTGTGTCTAAGTGGCTCGTCGTGATTCCATCAATCCTGCACAATCAGGGGGCGTGGCCTCCTGAGTGGTGATGCTGCATCAGCACCATGGGCCCCTTCCCCCTGCTCGACCCGTGCTCCGCCTCTTTTGCCTATTTCTGGATGAAACAGGAAGTAGGAGGAGTCAGGCAATCCACAAGATGGCCGACGAGTGAACCTTCCACTACGAAGCCTCACGAGCAGAAAACCTCTGGGTGAAAGTATACTGTTTTTTTTATTGTCTTGTTGTTGACTTGTTTTCTTGGTTTGGACGACGGACGGGGCTTCCCCTGCTCTCAGACCCGGCCGCTGTGTTGAGTAACCATGGACACACACACACACACACACAGGGGGTGAGATCAATGTTTGGGCGGAGTGGTGGGATGGATGGGAGGGACTCACAGTGTGAGCGAGTTGCTGGGGTCCGGTCCGGTCTGTCCCAGGCCTTTGACGCTGTGTTTCCCAGCGGGAAGGTTGCCGGCCTCACAGTCGGCATCGAGCAGCTCCTGACAGTCTCCCAGCGCGACCTGCCCCAACACACACACACACACACACACACACACACACACACACACACACACACACACACACACACACACACACACACACACACACACACACACACACGCACGGAGCTGGGTCAACATGTGATGTTGGTTTTATTGCTTGTTTCAAAGAAGCGACGCCGATCTGGACTTTACGTGAGTCAAAGTTTTAAAGGTGCGGTGTGTGAGATGTGGTGACCTCTAGAGGTGAAGTTGCACGTTGCATCATTCACCTCACCCTCCTGAACATGCTACTGTAAAAACATGGCCGCCCCCGGAGAGAGGACGCGCTCCTCATGTAAATACACATTAATGGGCTCATTTAAGGGGAAAGGGGGAAAAAAAAGCATTTACGTGATTATAAATTCATGAAAATGCCGGCATGTAATTGTTTTGTCATCTTTTTCAGAAGTGGCAAAAATGGCCGTCATCGTACACAGTGCACCTTCAAAGTCACAGTGCGTCGAATCTAGCGACGTCTAGTGGCGAAGCTCAAACCTCAAAAAGGAGTTCAGTGTGTCCGGTGGGAAGCTACGAGGGGCAAAGATGGCGGTTGAAAATGGCCGCCTCCTGACAGAGGACGGGCCTGAGCTCACCTCACACAGCAGCAGCAGACCCAGGTTGTTGTGCTGACGGGCGAAGCAGTAGTTGGCGCTCTTCGACGACATGTCGGCGAAGTAGATGCCTTTACCGAACTGCACGGAGGAGGAAAGGAAATCAAATGAGTGCGATGGCTTGACTATTAAAGGTGCAGTGTGTAAGATCTGGTGACACCGAGAGGTGGTGTAAATATACATTCATGGGCTCATTGAAGGGTGAAAAGGAAAGAGGTGATCATCAATTCATGAAAATGTCAGTATGTCATCGTTTGGACAAAAATGAGCAGAATCTTACACACTGCACCTTTAACATGTTTCTGAAAGCAGACAGCACATGTGTGTGTGTGTGTGTGTGTGTGTGTGTGTGTGTGTGTGTGTGTATTGTTGCTCCATCTCACCATGTATCCGGTGACGGGGGCCTCGGGTGGGGCCACTCGGAGCCCCTGGTTCAGGATGCCCACCCAGTTGGACATGCGGGAGCCGTGCCACAGCAGGCGCCTGGTGGACGGACCACATCGTTTGACATTAAAGGTGCAGTGCGGAAGATTCCCCTCGTTTCCTGTCACTTCTCAAAAACGTTACAAAACATTTTCCTGGCTTTAAATTCACCTAAAGGTTTGATTTGTTTGTTAAAGTGTATTTACACGAGGAGCGGCTCCTCTCTACGGGGGCGGCCATGTTTTTTTTTTTTTTTTTAGTGGACGTGCGAAACATCTTTTGAGTTTCAATGACAACAGAAGTCTTCTCCTGCGAGTTCAGAAGGCCGAGGGCGAGGTGCCGGATGCAGCTTCCCCTCTAGAGGTCACCACATCTCACACGCTGCACCTTTAACCCCCGGACGGAGTGAAGCAGTGGTTTCCGAGCTGTTTACTTGTTGTGCAGGCTGGAGGTGAAGTTGTCCCTCTCTCCCTCTCTGTCCAGGGAGAAGACACTGAGGACGTCCATGCTGTAGTCCTGGTGAGTGGAGGCGTGGGTGGACTGCAGATACTTCTCGATGCACTTCAGGACGGAGGAGGAGGAAGAGGAGGAGGAGGAAGAGGAGGAGGGGGAGGAAGAAGAGGAGGAGGAGGAAGAGGAAGAGGAGGAGGAAGAGGAAGAGGAAGAGGAAGAGGAGGAAGAGGAAGAGGAGGAAGAGGAAGAGGAGGAGGAAGAGGAAGAGGAAGAGGAGGAGGAGGAAGAGGAAGAGGAGGAGGAGGAGGAGGAGAGGAGCTCCGTCACTTTCTGTTTCAAACTCACCCAGCAACTCTTCTTCTTCTTCTTCTTCTTCTCTTTCTACACCTTCAATTGTTCTATCACATGTTCTCTTCCTCCCTTAGTCTCTCTCTCTCCTCTCGGTTTCTTTCCCCTCTCCCTCTCTACCCCTCTTGCTCTCTTCCATTCCCTCTCTCTCTTTCTCCTCACCTCTCTCACACCCCCTCTCTCTCTTTCTCACCCTCCCCATTTGCCCCCTCACCTCTTTCTTTCAGTCTCTCTCCTTTTTGACTCACCCCACCCCCTCCTCACCCCTACACCGGTCTCTCTCCCCTCTTCTCCCTCTCTCACTCCCACTTTCCCCTCACCTCCCCCCCCCTCCGCCCCCTCCTCCCCTCTGATCCCCACTTTCCCTGCTCACCATCATCCAACCCAAGCAGATGACCCTGGAATGACTCACTACTGATGATAAAGCTACTGAGGGAGAGAGAGAGAGAGAGAGAGAGAGAGAGGGAGAGAGGTTGCTCTCGCTCCCGTCCACAGGGGCCCCTCCTCCCTGACCTGAACCCAAACCTCTGGCACCGGTTCTGTTTCCAGCTCACGGACCTTGTACTCGTCAGCGTCGGGGTCCAGCGGCTCCAGTTTGCAGCGGAGGAAGCGATACTGTCGGTCCAGGGGGTCCTCGTCACTCTGCTGAGGAGACTGCAGCATCTTCACCGCGATCTGAATGTCGCTCAGGGCCTGGGACAGAGGAAGAGTCAAAATGGCTGCCGAGAGAAAACTCCCATATCCAGGGCGG